>PVJI01003289.1:0-126986 GCA_004026765.1 Micronycteris hirsuta
CAACAGTGAAATAAATTTTGTTAAGGGAAAGTTAGAAAATCCTATAGCAAACACATATTTAATTTTGAAATATTGAAAGCTTAGCCTTGAGACTGGGAATGAAGAGTGGATACTTCCTCGCATCACTTCTATTTAGCATCGCTTTAAATGCAGTAGTAGACAGTTCAGTGAGCAAGGGCAAAATTTTTAAATGCATAAGAGTAGGAAAAGAAAAACATAGAATTATTCAGAGATGTCATAATTGCATAGTTGCAAAACCTGAAATCATCTATAGAGAAACTACAGAAGAGTAAATTTGGCAAAGTTGCTGGATACCAGGTCAGTTTGCAAAAATTGGTTGGACTTTGACATATCAGTAATGACTAAATTACTGATAGAAAAAAGCATAGAGAGAAATTAGAGAAGACCTAGATAAATGGAGGGACATATAAAGTTATGAAAACTCAGTGTTTTAAGAGATAATATTTCCCATACTAATCTATAGTTTACCATAATTTGAAACTAAACCACAGCATATTTTGTTACAAAAATTGGTAAAATAGTTTTAAAATGAGTATAGAAATGCAAAGATCCAAGAGAAGCTATGATAATCTTAAATAAGGAAAAGAACAAATGTGAAGGAACTATGCTACCAGGTAGCTGGACCTATTACAGAGCTAGAGCAACTGAAACAGCACGGGCTTCACTCGGACATGCTCACTGACAAATGGAATGCCATCCAGAGCCAGAGCCACCGCTCACATTCATGGTGCAGTGTATGGGGACAATGACTTCTTTTTTCAATAAATGATACCAGGCAAATGGATACACACATATATGCATACATACATTATTTTAAACCCGATCTAACATGAAGACATATATCAATTCCAGATGGATACCAAATCTAAATACAAGAAGCACAGCCAAAAAGATTGTAGGAGAAAAATATAGAAAGGACTACAAATGTGTTAACTGTAAAGAAAAAAAACGGTAATGTATGTTATCGTACTAAAATTAAAACCTTTTATTCACCAAAATACATCCTTAAGATAGTAAAAAAGACAACCTATAGAGTGGGCAAAGATAATTGCAATACTTCCATCTGACAAAGGACTCATATGTACATATACATATTTTCTGAATGTATATGAACATGTTAAAACAGTTATAAACCAATAAGACAGAAAACTCAACAAAAAATGGGCAAAATACTTGAAAGGGCACTTCACAAAAGAGAATATTCAACTGGCCAAATTTATTAGTCATGGTAGAAGCTTACATTAGCACCAACATGGCTAAAATGAGATGAAAAAATCAAATGTTGACAAGGATGTGGAACAATTAAAATTCTATACACTGTATATAGAAATGTTGATTGGCATGCCATTGGAAAACTGTTTACTGTAGCTGCTAAAGCAGAACATATGCATAATCTGTGACCCAGTAGTTTTACTCGTGGGCAGGTACCAAAGAGAAATGTATATACACCAAAAACTAAAGAGTACTAGAACGTTTACAGCTGCTTTATTAGTAATAGTCCAAACATGGAACCTACCCAAATGTCCATCAATGAAAGAATGAATAATGAAATATTTACACAATGGAACACTATACAACAACAACAAAAAGCTAGAACTTCCTAAATTTGAATTTATCTCCCAAAAACAGTGGTGAGTAAAAAAGTTCCATACCAAAAAAAATAGTACCATAATATTGTGTTGGGAACCGCCCTGCCTGGTTTCAGAAGCTATAACCCCCATGGCTGAGGCTGAGTGAGAGACCCTGGGACCCTAAGTCACTAAGGAGACAAAGCTTATGTCCCTGGCAGGGGTGCTGCCTCTGTCCCCTTTTACTTCACCCTGCTTGGGGTGAAGTGCATGGCTGGTTAGGCAATGACAGGCAAGATTCCTCAAGGGAGGAACAACCTAAGACAGGCATGGTCACTTAGGGGCCCAGGGAAGGACTTGGGGACTATAGAAAAAGGGGGTGATGGACCCTCGCCCCTCAGCTTCGACATTGCCTGAATCCTCATTCTGTCTGAGAGAAGTCTCCTAATTTCTTGGCTGCCTTACTCCCCCTGCCTGACTTAAGCCTGAAACAATGCTGGAGGGTGGGTGGTGCAGCCCTGGGCTGGAACCGGTGGTTCCCTGGGGCAATCAGGCCTAAGAAAGAACGCACAAAACCCTGAGAAACCTGCTTTGCTAAGAATGTCCTCAATTTTCTGATAAGGGTCCAAGCATGAAATGAGTTTTTCCCCCAAAGTTTTATAGCCCTTTAGCTATCTGACCTTGACTCAGAATAAGCCCTTGTAGTTCTTTGTATGTTACCTATTGTTTGATCCTTACTGCCTGACAATGATTGACTTTACCTGTATTCCTGTGCAAATTGAACCCAATAAAAGCCCATTGAGGAAAAGGCTTCTGGCCCTTCTCCTTTGAGAGGTCAGCCACCTTTCCTCCCCAAGCAGATCATGTCTTGGTAGACTTATTCTCATCCGCGGAAGACAGGGGGTTCTGTGGGCAAAGCTTCCCCACAATATTTCATCTATATTTACTCCATTTATGCAAAGTTCAGAAACAGGCAAAAATTAATCAGTTTGGTTAAAAGTCAGGAAAGTGGTTAGCCTTGGGGATAGAACAGATAGCACTAGGGAGGAAGCAAGGCAGGGCCTCCTAATGTTTGCTTTCTGGATTTGGACAGGTTCTTTTGTGAATATTCACTGACCTGTATACTCATGATTTTGCATATTTTCTGTATGTGTATTATACATCATTAAATTTTTGAGTGATTTATAGTTCATTCTGAACTCCAGCAATTTTATTTCTTTAGTGTTTTTGGCTAAGTTAATTAAAATAAAAGTTGATGGATTTATGCATGAATTTACAAAATCTTTTTGCCACACCTTTAACTATGAAATCTATTTTTTCCCCACCAAAGCAGAGTTTTCCATTACTGCCTGTGCTATTGCATTAGAGAGTTGCCATTTCAAACACCACTGGAAGGTTCCATTTCTTCTTACAGCCTATTTAAATCACACTTTTAGAAGCTTTTAATTACAAAAACACCCTGTGCTCTTTATAGGCATTTGTCAGTTCTCACCATCTTTAAATGGAAGAAAAGATACATCTTAAAGTTTATTTTGCTGTAAAGTGGATGTAAAATGTTGGGGTATAAAGCTTTTGCACTCTTTCACATGTCTGGTGTTCCTTAGAAGAATTGCTTTACAAAATTTCACATTCTAAATGAAATCAGGAGAGCTGAGAGAACAGGCAGGAAGAAAAGGAGATCAGTTATGAGCCACTTCTTCATGTGTAACCAAAGCTACATAATAAAAAATGTGTACTTTCTAGAGGTTGAATTTTATGAAACAAGCGGAGTTTATGAAACACACTGGGAAGATCCTCCTTCTGACCTTCCAAAAGCCACTACACCAAGGCCATTCCCATTCAAGGGCAATCTTGGCAGAGAAAGGTCAAGTGCAGCTGAAAGCCATTATCTCGAAAAAGCATTTCCTGACTTTTCTACTCATCCTTAATTTCTTCCTCGGTTATAATTCTGTATGTACTTTGTTCATATTCACTTTTATTTTTCTATTCTAATGTAATTGACCCCTCGTAACCAAAATGCCTAATTTTCCCCTTTTATAAAAAGTGGGGTACTTCAAGGGTTGTAATAGCATCATAGGATTATTCTTTGTCTAATGTTGCACAAATTTTCCTTAACCTGCATGCGATTTCAACTTCTTCCTTATCGTGCTGATAAAGAATTTTTATGCTGGAACAGATAACTATAATTCATATTCCTAGCATCAGAATTCACAATATCTAAAAGGGTGAAGTAACCAATTGTCTACTGAAAGATGAATAGATAAACAGAATGTGGTATGTACAAATAATGGAATATCATTCAGTCTTAAAAAGAAAATTCTGATATATGCTGCAATGTAAATGAACCTTGAAGGCATGATGCTAGGTGAAATACACTGGTCACAAAAGAACAACTATTCAATGATCCCACTTACAAAAGGCTTCTGGAGTAATCAAATTCATAGTCACAGAACACAGCATGGTGGTTGCCAGAGCTGAGGCGGGGGGAGGAAAGAAATGGGAAGTTACTGTCTAAAGGGCACAGAGTTGCAACTGGAGAGAAGAGAACATTCTCGAGACTGATCGGTGGTGGTGTTGGGGACACAACGATGTGAATGCACTTAATGCTATGGAGGTGTGTCCTGGAAAGGAGGTAAAATGGTAAATTTTATATTATGTATATCTTACCACCACAGAACCAATTTTAGAAATTAAAAAAAAAAATCTCAGCTCTTGTCTGTCAGCAACTCCTAGGGTGTGTGTGTGTGATTTTTGTCCCCTAATATTCCATTCTGCCTGTCCACGATTTTTGTCTTATGTAATTACACATGCCTCATATTTAACTTTGGACAACATTATGGTATATCCCCAAATGCAGAGTACTGAACACACTACCAAAAGAATCTAGAAAGGCACTTTCTTTTATTCAGCGACAGTGCCTCGGAACAGAGATGTTTAGTTATGGTTTAGCCCCGTAAGGAAGCTGTTTTACTCTGATGAGTTTTCAACAATGAACAAGATACACGGAAACAAAGAAGTAGTGAAACCGACATCAGCATTGGGGTCGTAGCAGGTCATCGTGTTCCCTGCTTACAGTCCAGGGCAAACCTGTTTTTAGAAATTAAGGAAGTCTCACCTTCTGAATATATATGAACAGGTAAATGATATCACCTCATGGAAAAGCCCCTTAATTAAAAATAATAAATTCAGGTTAAAGGAATAAATAATCTCTATTATATTTTCTAACTTCTCTTCTATTTTCTATTAAAAAGTAAGCACCATCCAACTGCTTATTCAATTTCTCCTTCCTCTCCTTCTGGCACTTTCTCCTTTTCACACATACAGTTCTCAGGACTCACAGAAAAAAAATCAAACTTTTTTCATGGAATATAAGGCTCATCACAACCTTCCCTTATTTCTTACTGCCAGCCCAGCACACCCTAGACTTCGTTCGCGTCACGGCAGCCGCCTTTCAGAACGGGCCATGGTACATACGTCATCTTGTCCTTTATCAATGTTGCATGTTCAGATGAGAATACCTTCCCAGCTTTCTCCATGCGACAACTTCCTAGTCATCTCTGAAACAATTCACGTTTTACCCTCTCTGTGAAGCAGTCTGTGTTTTTCCCTCCCCTACCAGTCAGATACCTATCCCTCTTCAATGATCCCTCGTGATGCAGGGGCTTCCTCCTAGTTCTCCTACCCTGCTCAGGGCACGTTCTCCACATGCAGGCTTCAGCTTTTAAATTACGGGAGTCTCCAGAGTGGTGTCTTGGTTGTCTCACAGCACCAAGCACAGCACCTTAGCGGAAGCTCTCAGGTGCTTGTTTGAATACATGAGTGAATAACGAATAAAGGAATGAGTAAAAATCAAGACGTACACATTCACTATTAGGAATTTCTCAGAGAGAACTCAGAGGCTTATGTGTTCATGGGACGGGAATGAAGGTGAAGTTTATTTAAAACAAAGAGAGCAGAGTTTTGTAGTTACTGGTTGGATGTCAACCCCTCTTACAACTCAAAATCACTCCACGTTGTCTCTGCAGAACACCACACACAGGCGTGCTGTAGAAGTCCAGTCACATCAGCTAACGGCTTCGAAGTTGAAAGGTCATAAATTGTCATCGCTATAAAAATAAAAATAATGTTGTCTTCTAACAACTTTTTTAAGTAGAAAAGAATCCCTTTCTATGCACAACATGTGTGGTAAGAAAATCAGTGGAATTGTTTCCACTTACAATGCTTTCAAGTTCTATCCCTGGAGCCACTTGGCCTGAGATACAAGGTGGAAAGAAACCTAGTTTTATGCACACGCATACTCACACACAGTGCGCTCTCTTGTGTAAACCGGGCAGTGACAAGTTCCTTGGATGGCTAAGTCAAAACTGGTCCCCCAAACAAAATTCTGCACTGTGCTGGAGAGCATTCGGGCCGCTGGGGTTGAAGGTTTGCCTTGGCTGGAGTTCCCTGTAACACCACCCACCTCTCTCCAGTTGCAATATTCTAACCAGGTCACCTCGACGCTGCGAAACAGATGTTCATTGAAGGGAAAAGGAAATAGGTGGTGTCCATTGAAAAGTGATAGCTATGGCAGAGGGAAAAGCATATTTTTACCTACAACACACGCTCAATATTAGGGCAACTTAATGGTAAGGCAGAAATCCCCAGCTCTCCAGGAATCGGCAGCACTTGGTGAGCACTTCAGTGTACTGAGAGGCGGGGGGGCAGTGGGGCGCGGGGCTCAGACTCTGGGGTCAGGCTGTTTGCCTTTAACTCTTAGCTCTGTACATCTGAGTCATTTGTCCTTGGGCCGATTATTTCATCTGCATCTTCAGTGTCTTATCTATAAAACTAGAATGATAATAATACTGATTTCATATGGTTCTTGTGATAATTATGTCTTGATCCATGTAAAGGATTTCAAATAATGCATAGCACTGGTAACTATTATCATAATGATTGTCTCTCTCTGCAGAGGGACACTATTGCCCATTTGGGTTGGTGACTGACCTAACCTAAAATTCAAACGAGGGACGAACAGTGATCAGGGCTTCATCAAAAGGAAAACCCAGGCAGTCCTCAGTGTTAAAAAGATTTTTCACTCACAAAAGCCAGGAAGGGAAATGGCAAAACAACCAACTACAGAGCTTAACCCCATCCCTTGACCTTTCAGAAGCACACTTTACAAAAGCTGTGGCCCTGTGGCAGCCCCTGCCTGGGAACTGACTAGGCGTCTCTTAGCAGTTTGGTGGAGCTCTTACTTAGCAATGCTCAGCCTCGGGTTTGGGGCCCCAGGTTCCTTCCCTGAATCTTTCCCCCCTGCACCTTCACGACCTTGCTGAACGTTACTCATCATCTCTTGCCTTCTGAAAGAATTTCTGTTCTTACCTGATCAAGTTGTTCATGTGTTTTGTGATTCAAGGTTTTTGTATGTTACACATATAAGTATATGTTGCACATAGGCAACATGTGGTTTTGTGGTTTTGTTATACTTTTTATTTTCTTAACTTTATTTTTATTGTTGACATTGTTACAGCTGTCTCTCTTTTTCCTCCCTTTGCCCACCTCCAATCAGCCCCCTTTCCCTCTGGCCATCACCACGCTATTGTCTGTGTCCATGGGTCATACATGTATGTTCTTCAGCTAATCCCTTCACCTTCTTTCATCCAGTTCCCCCTCCCCCTCCTCTCTGACAGCTGTCAGTCTGTTCCATGTATTCATGCCTCCGTTTCCATTTTGTCAGTTTATTTTGTTCATTATATTCTGTATATAAGTGAGATCATATGGTATTTGTCTTTCTCTGACTGGCTTATCTCACTTAGCATAATAATCTCCAGGTCTATCCATGCTGTCACAAAAAGTAAGATTTCCTTCTTTTTTACAGCTGCATAGTATTTGAAAGAATACATGCACCCCTATGTTCATAGCAGCATTATTCACAATAGACAAGATCTGGAAACAGCCTAAGTGCCCATCAGAAGATGAATGGATAAAAAGGCTGTGGTACATTTACACATATACCTTCTGACAGCGCGTTGTAATATCTGCCAAGTCATTCATTGGCAGAAGTTGGAATTGGCAATCTGGATCCATAGCTTCTCTATTTACGAATTTTTTTTTATTAATGCTAACAAAGCTACATGCTAGAGCACATAGTATATACATGTATAGTATTAGCCTTAAAAAAATAAAAGGGAAATCTTAACATTTGTAGCCACATAGATGAACCTGGAAGTCTTTATGCTAAGTAAAATAAGCTAGTCTCAGAAGGACAGACACAATATAATTCTACTTATATAAGGTATTTGAAATAGTCAGATTCATAGAAGTAGACTCATAGACTTCAACTTGTGAAGTTGGAAAACATAATTCAGCTCTTAGCATCCTTCTCGGCTGAAGAGATTCACCCAGAAATGAGGCTGCAGGTAGACAGATATGCATATGTGATAGACTCATATTTCATAGATACGGCCAAATTCAAAACGAAAAATTCTGTCCCAACGACATTGCCACCAGCACTCTCGGACGGTGGGTGCTTTTTGAAGCAAGCCTCACTTGACATTTATCACCGTTTTAAACTCAGTTTGCCCCGGCGTAAGGTCCCAACAGCAATGACAACAAAGAAGGAGAGACAAGAACGGGGTTGCCAAGGGCCAGGTCATGGGGAACTGAGACAGCGTTCGATGGGTAAAAAGTTGCAGTTGTGCAGGAGGAACAGGTGCCAGAAGTATACTGTACAGCACTGGGATTGTCGTTAACGATAGAGTGTTGTGCACTCCAAATTTTATTGAGAGGGTAGATCTCATGTTAAGTTCTTTTACCACACACACAAAAAAGTCACAGGAACTCTTGGAGGTGATCGATGTGTTTGCTGCCTTGATTGTGGTGATGGTACCCAGGGTATACACATAAAGTCCAAACTCATGAAATTATACACGTTAAAAGTGTGTATTTTTGTGTATATCAACTACACCTAAGTAATACTGTTAAAAATGAAGTGGGGGGCATAAAGATCAATGAGAATGCTCAGACACTACTATTGGCAGTATACATTTTCTACAACCATGTTGAAAATAATTTGACATTATTTTGTGCATTTGAAGGTGTACATACCCCTTTATTCAACAATCGTGCTCCACACAGTGTATAAGATAAAGAAATCTTGTCCTAAAGTTTATAAAGAAGAGCAAAAACAACAAGGAAGAACATAAGAAAAATTTGCTTTATTAGATATTAAGACTGCTATAAAGTAATGACATATATTAACTAAAATATTATAATATTTGTGCAGAAATAAATCAAATTACAGAACAGAGCAGTTAGAAACAGATTCATGTATATATGGGAAATGGAGTAGGACAGGGTAGCAATTAGTAGTTAGAGAAATAGTAATTGTTGTATACAATGAACATACATACATGTGTGTGAAATACTTATATCGATCTTGTGTGCCAGGCATAGTTATAAGCATCTTTATATATTAAGACAATAATCCTCATAACAAGCCTCAGAAAACAGACTACTCAAAATATAGTGACATCAGGGATTTTTTTGACAGATTCAAAATAATTTACTAGATTACTTAGGTAAAATGTTAAATATTTGTGGCTCATCTGAAAATCTGAGCTAAAATTATATTTATAATTTCCTCAAAAAGGAGAAGAGGATGTAAAAAGTTTTTTAAAAATCTTTTTTTCCCAATGAAAGGATTATATCACACACACATACTATTATTTAGTAATTAGTAGTCTTTTGTTAAGAACTTTAACATAATGTATATGATTGTGTTGAAAATAGGTGAGCAAATGGGAGGGAAAGTAGGATATTCTTACAAGTAGAAAAA
The DNA here is from genome assembly GCA_004026765.1 of Micronycteris hirsuta. Lineage (NCBI taxonomy): Eukaryota > Metazoa > Chordata > Mammalia > Chiroptera > Phyllostomidae > Micronycteris > Micronycteris hirsuta. The sequence continues at coordinate 9,412 of PVJI01003289.1, forward strand.
ATCATAAAAATATAATAGCCTTTTATTAAAATCATTTTCTATACGCTGTGTATTTCCTGTAGGGTATCTTAATTTCTGTGTTACTTGAATGTTTGGTGGGTAAACTCTTTGTCATTAGGAATTCACAACCTAACGATGAAAAGAATATAGACAAAACATAGACATAATGAAAATAAATTACCGTGTATTTTTCATCATTAAACATATAAACTGAAGAAATGTTTGGATTCCAAGGATGAAATAGTTTAAGTGGGTCCAAAATAATTAAGAGGTATGCACTCAGGGAGATGAATTTTGATGAATTCTTAAGTGTTTTTAGTAAGAATGATCATCAGGCTGTTCTAAGTATGTATTTATGTTTTAGTTAAGGGACTGGACATGAAGAATTATCTTCCTGGCTAGGTTGGATATGCAGGCAAAATTGCCTAGGAGGTAACTGTAGTTAACCAGTATAGGATACAGTACTAGAATTCCTTAGTCAAGAATAAGGAACCAAAATCAAGATTTCATATGTCAGCCACTGGACCTGGAAAAGATCCATTCTGAATTCCTGATTGTTGTCTGGCTTCTTCCTCCTTCGGAGTTCTCTCATGTTCTTCCTGGGCCTTCTTAACCCTTTCCATTCTGTCTTTGATCTCTCACTCTTCACGTTTTCACTCATACTTTCCCTGACATTCCGCAATTTTCTGGGCCCTTGGTTGCACTTCTTTCAGCATTCGACTAGCATCTTCATCATAATCCAGTTCACGTGCAAAGGAAAGATCATGGGCTGCATCTTCCCAGCGTCCCAGAAGTCTGTGTGCTTTCCCTCACCATGTGTAAGGCTGAGATGAATCAGGATTTGTTTCAATAGCCCTGTCACAGTCTTAGATGACAGCATTTGGCATCTATAATTTGATGAAGACACTGGCTCTCTCGGAAGACAAAATGGCCAAGCGAGGATTCAGCTTGGTGGCATCTGTGAACCAGTCAATGACTTTCTGTAGTTCACCATTATGCTTGGAGGTCCAACCCTTTGGCGTCTCTGGGCCACACTGGAAGAAGAAGAGCTGTCTTGGGCCACACAGTAAATACACAACACTAATGAAAACTGGTGAGCAAAAAACAGGTTTTAGGTAAATTTATGATTTTGTGTTGAGCTGCATTTATAGCCATCCTGGACTGCATGTGACTCATGGGCCACGGATTGAACACCCCTGATGAGGCATCCATGGCAGACACTTTTCTATCATCTGCCTGATCCATCATCTCCTTGGTTATCTCTACATTTTCATTTCCCATTTCATGAGGGGCACTAGTGTGTGGTTTAGTCACACCCTCATTGTCAATTTCTAGATCGCTTTCCTCACTTGATGGCTCCTCTGTCTTTACGTCTTCCTCCACCTTCTTACTGCTTTTTCTTCCTTATTTTATTCCAGTTTGGTTTTATGAGTAGCAGGTGATTTTTCACCTCCCATGCTTTTTACCTACTCTCTCAGGAAATGCATTTCCTCAGTATGCAGAATGCTTGGATCCTGCCTACACATTTTCATGAAGGCCCCCAGCTCGGTCACTTTGCGGGGACCCATGGCTGGAAGTGATAGTAGGTGGTGGGCAGGGCTAAGATTGCTAACTCAGTGTGACTCTGTGGGAGTGAAAAATCTATTTTAAATAATTATAACAATGCTAGGCACATAGCGAGCACTCCATAAATGTTAGTTTTTATTATTAATATTATTTGGGTTCTCCAGCCACTTACTGGGGTGATAATTTCTTAAGGTATATAAAAGTCTAATCACTATGCTGTATACCCAAAACTAATATAATATTGTATGTTAACTTTAACTTAAGAATAAATTTTTAAAAAATGAAAAAACAAAAATGTTAATAAGGGAAAAGACAAAAGGATTGCTTTGGGTTGTGAATATAATCTAATCATAATTCAGGCAAACACTGACTTTGATGTGCACCCACGCACACATGTGTGCACACACCTGCAAGCCAAGAAGAAGTGACAATTGTAACAGTGGAGTTGTGAGACTCCAATGAAGGTCCTTCCTGTTCATGGAAACAGAGCAGTGGGCACTAGTCTGAGAGGTAGTATTAGCCAAGGAAAGTGTTGGGACTTGTCAATGAACCAGAATTACTTTGAATTATAGAATTTGGAAGAGAAGTTTATGAGTAGGGTTTAAATGGGTAACAATTCCTGAGTTCCAGTTCCAGTGAGTCATGCTGCACTGACTGCACTGGGGAGTGGAGGGTGTGACGCCCATTCACAGTCTTGCACATACTCAGCCTCCTCACTCCCAGGGGACGGGGCATTATAGAATAGACATAGCCTCATTCAGGCCTGTGCTCTCTCCTGCAGAGTTGCAAACGTTATGCAAATGGCCTTCAACTTGCTTCAGTCTATGAGTATTTCATGCACTTTTTCTAACCTATGTGTGGCTCAAACTCTTACTTCATCATTATCTCATATTGATCTTGCAGCCAGTTGAAGATGCTAAGTAGTTTTCATATGGTCACATCTTTTCCCTCCTGGATTTATAAATGAGAGGCTTCAGGAAAAGACTTTATATTCCTTTGATTATACTCATTTGCTAATTTTTGTCCATCAGTCCTGTCTGTCTGTTGAGATCAGACTCTGTCATCTAACAAATTTATTATCCATTCTGGTTTTGGGTCCTTGGGGTATCTGGTAAGCCGGCATTCTATGACTTCATCTAAGCCACTGATACAAATATTGAAAAGAATAAGATCAAGTCACTATAGAGATCCCTCCAATGTAATATTAATTTAACTATTAGTTGATTTCTGTATATACTCCAATTAGCTGCAGATAGCAGACTATATTATTCATCAATGTAAGGGGACTGTATGACTGGGGAACTAAGTTAGGGAGTTCAGGGGAAATCTCTTAAACTGAAATCTGAAGACGTGCCTCTGATACTTCATATACACTATAATTGTTCAAATTCAACAAGGCTATAGTTTTAGGGCTCTGCTTCTCCTGAACCATAAACCCATGTTTCTAAAGAGCACATAAGAGTGCCTATTAATCATTTATGTGGGTTTCTCACAGCTCTAGTACTGGGAGATTTTATATTAAAATCACAACAAGCATTTCATAGTCAAACATATTCTAGAGACGCTACCTATTGTGGAACTCTTAGCATTTTGCATTGCATGTTAGCATCATAAAGACTTAGAAAATTCCGCAGTGAAGAGGTTCTTACTTGTCTATGATATACTTGTTCATGAGACACCACCTAACATTTCAGGGAATTGCAGCTGTAAAACATTGCAGTAGTGGAGCTTTAAGATCCTGCGAAACAAGGTCTAACACCCGACATCATGTGAGATAGAACATCATCGTGTATCGTGTGGGAGGAGCAAGAGAGGTCTGGGAGTGTCCTATGGGTTCTATTTTACCTGCTGTAAGTCTACAGCAGCTCAGTGTTCTTCCTCCCTGGCTATGTTAGTCCCTGAAGAAGAGTTTGCAAGACAAGGACAGTAACCATGATTCCGAAGGAGAGTAGAGGAACTATAGTCAGTCCTGGCCCAAACTGAAATCTTCTGGGTGGAAGTGTCCAGATAATTCTCCATGACGAAGGACAACAATGAGCTGTGCAATCTAATATGTATCTCCGAAGTGTGTGACTCACGTAACATGCTTCTTATTCCCATGGCTGACTGTACACTATGCTATAGGTGTAGCCACGGTGGCACAGTCTGTTCTCTGGAAAGAAATTGAAGAAGATAATATTTCTATTTTGTGCATTTCTTCCACTCTTTGGAAGCTCTTTGTCTACTGGGGTGTCAGAGCTAAGAAGAAAGAGAAGACTAGGCTGCATTTTGTTTGTTAGCTTAGTGAGAGGAGAAACCTCTGGGGAGAAGCACGGGACAACAGAGAGAGGCTCTACCTGGGCCCAGACTGACGACTTCTCTTCATTTTCCTGTCCTCGCATGTGTGGGGGCTGTGCAATTATAAAAGTGTCAAGACATGTTTTCATTTGTCTAATTATCCAGGGTTTATGTCAGCCAGCCAAACAACACGCTTCTGCCGCCTCCCCTGCCCTATAGTTGACCCTGCCTTAGCGAGACCACCCTCCGACAAGCATCAAATCAAATCCTCCTATTTGTTCATCCACGACTTCTCCCACACACTGAAGAGGCCAAATGCATTGACTACCAGAGATTATTTTGTAATCTAGTGGGCTACCACCCTACAGAGACTCCCACTGAGATCACCATGTTCATTTCCCTGTCAGAAATCTGTTGTGATTTTAATCCGTGTGTCTCAGAAGTGAAGACTTCAAGGTTTTCCCCATAGCTCACCTATCAGACTGCGTGTCACCCATGGGACGCTTTGGCAGCAGCAGGAATCGTGTTCCCAGGCCCCTAAACACTCACTTTTTAAAGGCCTTCCAATCTCTAAACACAAGCATACTCCCGCCCCTTATACCTTCTTTGCCTCCTGTTTTTCTTGGCAGGTGTTAGTGTTGGATAAATACTCCTTTCATGGAGGTGCTTGTCTGTCAGGTCCCAGGGAGAGGAAAGAAAATGGTAAGTTAATGAATTCAGGGCTGTGTCTGGCAGAAGGCTTGTTCCAGTCCCGTGTGGCACATCTGGCAGCAGGTTGTAACAAAACCAAATCGAACAATGAAGTAAAAATGCAGCACTTAGAAACTCAAGGTTAAAACAGAGTTAAATAAATGTCCGAAATGCGAATGTCCCTAAAACCAAGAGCATGTGAGGAAAGCAGAGGGAAAAGGACCAGAAAGGCACAACTTCAAAGCAGTCATAACAGCACAATTCAAAAATTACTTACAAAAGAACAATCAAAGCTTTCAGGATGAAATTGGTCCAGAAATGTACAGCATTTTTAGATCTGGCCCGACAGTGCTAGCTGACCGAGGCAGCAGTAACGGACTGCCAGTAGCAGAGCAGCGGCCCCTCCCTGCCAGAGCAGCCCCGGCCGGTCCCTCAGGGTCTCATTCGCTGTAGGGCCAGCGCCTGAGCTTTAAAGAAAATGCAAAATCATTGGTGGTTATTATTTCAAGTAGGCTTGCAGAATTAATTTTTTTCCCAAGAACTCCACGTGTTTTAAAGTTGTTTCTGTTCTGTTGCTCATGATATCTACTCATTTAACAGGATGGGGTGAAGGGATAGGGGCATATATCTTGTCTGTGCAGGGGCAGAATTTAATATGCACCACAGAGAGCACAGCCTTGTGAAGAAGAAAGTGAAGGTTCTTTGGATGTAACATTTTATATTTTAAACAAGAGAAGTTAAAGAGCGAAATCTTGAAATGGTGTAAAAACTAAAGGAAGAGCTGAAAAGGCTGTTAAATAATGGGACATACTCCTCAAAGATTTTTATAAAATGGTAAATACTATCAAGGTGATACCAGCAGAAGATGATAAAGTTTAAAACTCTAAGACAGTGCTAAGTCAGGGACCTACATAGAAAACTTTTCTTTTGAAAAGCAAACATTCCTTCTGAACACCTGAGCGCCTTAAGAGGGAGGCTCTGTGAGCTCATGGAAAAAGCAAAAGCATCACTTCTGAGGGAAAGCTTTGGGCCCACAGATCAGACAGTCATATCTGAAGATATTGTTGGTTGAAAATGGAAACTTTATTCTCTGTATTTCTACAATGTGGTAGGTTTTATTTGCCTAAGCCACTAACGACAAGTTTTTCTTTGCCCAAAACAAAACAATGACAATAACGAAAACTGCAGTTGAACAAACACGAATCTTCTGTGGTGCAATTAACCTCAAGAAATCCATGTGTTCATCAGATATCTTATCATCCCTGAGTTCTGGAGAAGCTGACACTTGTACCTCATTCCTCACCAGATGTCAGCTACAGAGTCACTGTCATAAATATTTGCTTAGCAAACAAATGGTAACAGGATGGAAAACAGACATTAAATAAAAACACGCATCTCCTTTGAAGATGTGAAAGTAGGGCAAGTAAAAGCAAAAGTTTCCAGGGGAAGAAAATTTGGCATTTTGGTCTTGACAGTTAAGTATTTGAGAGGTCTTATGGTGTTACCTGTTGGAAAGGTAGAGAGAGTCCCTGTGTAGAGGGGACAAAAGAGTCCCCAGAGCCACAGTGGACTGGTGTTACGAGTTACCGATCCAGAGACCAAGACTCCCCTAAGGCCACGTTAGACAGGGTTTATGCTGAAGAGGATTGTGGAGGGATGACGGAGGATGAGCATAGTCTCTTGTATCTAGGAGACAAGAAGGATAGACATGTCAGAGCTCTTTTTGCAAGGATGTCAGAAATAGGAGCAACCTGACCCCCAGGACAAAAGCAGTCTCGCTGGGAAAGCTTGGTGCAGGGACAGTAAACTCCTGGTGAGGTTAAAAGGAGAGTTTTGATAACAGCAGGATATCCATCACTCTATTTTTCCACAGCCTGGCGAACTCTAATCCAGGGATCGAGGCCAGATACCTGGGGAGAGGGCGTACAAGAAGGACAACTGCTTGGAGAAGCTTGCTATCAAAGTTTGAGTTCAAGGTGATGCTCTTTATACACTAGTGTAACTAGTGTAAACTAGAGTATAAAGGACTTTTGCTCTCCCTTTAATAAAGGGTTATAGGAACACAGTGGAAGAAATAAGAGAATGGTGGATGATTGCCACAAGTGACAAGAACTTGAAGCCACAGTCACCTACATCAAGATCACATTATTCCTCTCTTCAAAAATCTTTTAGTGGATTCCCACTGTACTCCAGAAAAGGTGGAAACTCCTTGCCACAGTGGACAAAATTCTGTGCCTTGACTCCTTCTTTCCTTGCCAACTGTATCTCCTCCACTTTCTCTCCCTCTTTCTGCTTCAGTCATTATGACTTTTCTGCTCTTTCTCAAGCAAGCCAAACCCACTACAGCCTCTGGGTCTCCCTGCTGGCTTTTGTTCCCGTCTGGCCTGCTGTTTCCCCGGATCTTCTCCTTGCTTCTTCTCCAAATTCATGCCAATACCCACTTAAATGTCACCTTCTGGGAAAGGCCTTTCCTGAGTTCTAAACCAGTTAGGAAGAGTTAGGATGGGATTGGGGTTCCCCTATTGCAAAAGTTGACACTGAATCATAATCATGCTTACTGGTGAAAAATATTCCCCTTAGGTGCGGAGACTACTGTGGCCCGGGAAACATGGCCCTTGCAGACATGCCTCGGAGTCAGACGGTAATACTGTTTTTATATGGCACTGTTCAGCAGCACGATTAGAAGTTTCCCTGAACTACTGTGCTCCTGTGTAGAATTGAATGCTGGAAGCTTCTCTACCAAAATTCTTAGCATTTAGAAGTAGTACATCAAACATGGTAACCAGATCATCCTGAAAAATTAAATTTCTAAGAAATGAGGACCTCTACCAAGTCATGTAAGAACATCTAATAGTCTTGTGAGAGGAATCACCTTTACAAAAACACTCCGAGACCTCAGAGTAGTGATGGACTTTCTTGATAGTGTTTACCAAATAGCCAACAACACAGAAGACTGCTTGGGGCATTGAAGAGTGAGTCTAAAAATACATCAGGTGACATCCAAAATTTGACAAACAGGCAACCGTGCTTAAATCTCTTTTCTCTATGATACAAAATAATAATAAAACCAACATAAAAAGAGAGCTTTATTTGTAATGGTTTTATTCGCAAATACCATGAATGAGTATTTACTGTGAAAAGACTGAATACAGATGAAAGAGCATCTTATTATCAAATTTAGTTTTAAAAACATGCTTTTAACTTTGGAATGCTTATAAGCAGGGTTGTTTATCTAAAATCACACCCCAGTGAATTTCCTAAAGTTAGTGCAATGCTAACTCATTTAATACCAGGCATGACTAACACATATCAGCTTAATAAGCCTTGGCAGTAAACAAGTAGAAAAGATGGAAAGAGATATTATCACAGTTTATAAACAAAAAAGGGGAACAACTAATGTTACATTAATCTGTTCACACTTGAGGGTGCCAAGATTTTTTTAAAAGTTACAGAGCTGATTTTTGTGATAATTAAAGAACAGACACTAGCTTCTCTGGTTTCCTTTCATCAGTACAAATGAGGTGGGGTGTTTGCATGAACAGGTGTGAATAGCAGGAGTGCACACATGCCCAAGATATCAGATTCTGCTCTGTTTATGCAGGTGAGGTGTGTAAGAGGGGAAATATTCTGGATGCTCCTCTCAAAATTTGTAGAACACAGACCCAGGAAAAGGCCTCCATCACCAGAACAGAACCATTCCAAGTATAGGTCATGTTGTGGGATGGGACCCAGAGTTCAATTTGAAGTAAGCTTTAGTGGTTCAGCCATAACTGTGATTCAGAATTTAAGTGCCAGGGTTTGTCTTGGATCTTTCTGCTGAAACAGCCACCTAGGCAGTGCTGATTAATTAGAATGATATTTGTCCTGAAATATTCTTCTTTAAAATACATATGACTTGGAGAAATGGTTGATTCTAGAATGGGACAGAGAAAATCCAAAATGAGTCTGAAGTAACTTATAATGCAAATAAATCAGGCAATGCTCAAAAAAAAAATAAAGGGAAGTTTTTTATTGGGCAATCTGTATTTTTAATAAGCACCCCAGGTGATGCTAAGGTAGTAGATTCTGAACCATATTTTGAAAGCACTGCTCTGAAATCACTACTCCAGCATTTTGCCTGCTAATAAATTAATGAGAGGTATAATATGGTGTTGTTTTCCAAATTAAAGGTAAATCGACTGCACGGTCAGCAGCTTCTAAGGTAAATGTACCCTTAAATTGAGGGGAGATATATTGTTTATGGATCATTTACATATAAATGGTGCTCCTTGTAGCTTATTAGAGTACTGAGTATTACTCTAGGTACTGAATGTGTTACCAAAATAAACAACGGAGACCACTGTTTGGCAATGTTTATGTCCCAGGGACACACAGCTACGGTCACGTGGTCATGTTCCAGGGACTTCTATAGGAGCATGCCCAGTCACCTCAATCAGGATAACCTCACTCTATCAGGCAATAGGAGTGAGCGAGCTCAGCCAGGCTCTTCTCTCCATTGTTAAATTTCTCCTTTTGCTGGTTCTGCTATTTTCCTTTAGCATGATTTATTTCCTCGTTTTAATAAAGCATGTCCACTAGAAGTATCTTAAAAAACAAGAAATGGAAGGTAAATAATGTTCAAACTAGCTTCTCTAAAAACAATTATTTTGTATCCACATATTTAATCAATAGTTGAAGTATCAATCATCTTAAATTAAAAGCAACAATAAGGTTAGAATGCACAATTTTTAATGCATTTCCTCTCTGTCTTCCGTCTATCAGTTTTACTAGACTAAATGTTATCCTTATTCTCTCTCTTTTCTTCAAAATATAATTATTTGTATGGAAGCCTGTAGGTTCTTTTCTTCATCTCATGTATTCTGTAATTCCTGTTACTATTCTGCCTGGGTGTTGGTCTTTTTCAGTTATTTAGGTGAGCTCTCGTGTCCTTATGTTCCGGTAAATTTTCTTCTATTATTTCTTGAATAATTTACTCTCTTCTGTTTTTTCTGTTCTCTTTTGGGATTCAGCGTCATTAGATGTTGAGTCTAATTTGTTGAGAACTGATCTTCTAATTTTCTTACATTTTAACTCTAATTTTCCATCTCTTTATCTTTTTGCCCTCCTTTCTTGATGCTTTCAACTTTATTTTTTCAATTCATTTATTAAGTTTTCATGTCTGCTATCACATTCTTAATTTTAAAAGCTCCTTTTATAACACATATTATTTTGTATGCATCCAATATTGTGTTTTGTTTATATGAATATATTTATCAACGTTATGTTTTTAGTTATCTTATGTCCCCTGCCTTGCACTATTTCTTACATCTTTTTTTCTTTTATTTGTATTGGTCTGTACATTTCAATTTTTACTTTTTATAATTAGCCCAAATGGTAAACTAATGAAATATCAGTTTCTATAAGTCTTTTCTTTGCAGCACTTCCATTTCTCTAATTTAAAAAGTCACTAATTTTCTGCAAAACATGTGGTCAAGAATGATATATTTCTAGCTGCCAGAATCCTCAAAAAGCAAAGATGCAACACCATTTACTTTCACTTAGCCCTTTTTCAGTTTGTACTTACCTTTTTTCTACTGCTTTTACCCATTTTCTTGGTTTATACATTTAAAAAAATTCTCTACATTCATGATTTGAGCTTGTGGTTCATCCTCCATGTGTAACCAGTCTAGCTTCCCCTTGTCCCACGTGCCTAGAGAACGACAGATTCTCAGTAAATGTCAGCTGAATGGGTCACAGGCATTTAAACATGACACAATGGGAGAGAACATTCTACTCTTTGAAATTTTTCTTTGCTGAGAAACATTGATTTTTTTCCCCTCAAATATCATAGAATTCGTCTACTATAAGAAGTGAACTTTGCTCCTGCCACTTTCTCCAGACAGACCTTCAAATTTAGAATTTCATGTCCCCTGATCCCAGTCACGGTTTGACTGAGAGCTCCTCAAGGAACAGCTCATGCCCAACTTTATTTCCACCTGAAACACTGCTTCTGAAAGTGTTGAATGAAATTTTCCTTTGGATGAAAGTGAACCTGGTCTAAACTGATCTCAATCAAGGTCTAGTTCAGTAGTTTGGCAACAAAATAGGTGGATCAGTACCAGAGTAAGATTGATAAATGCCCCAGGCCAGCGAATGGTTTACTGTTCTGGGAAGGCCTTTTCAAACTGGCATTTTAAAGTCTCAGTTCACTTCTGCTTGAAAGAGGCGCAAGAATGCACATCAAAGAGTGAGATAAGTTGACCAGAGGCGGTAGTGCCTCTTCTGGGCCTAAACTTGCATCTTTCACTTCCTAAAAGGAGCTCTGCATAACCAAGCTTTTCCAGGAGAATGTTTCGCCACTTATTTTAGACCCCCTCCGCTGCATAACTAAGGGCCTGTAAGCAGAGTAATGCCGGTGGTAGTGGTGTGGGGTCATTCTCACAGTTTATCCCACGGCTGACGTGGTTCTCTGCCTAAAAGGAGGTGACATATGTTTAATTTTCTCTCCATTTCCAGTGTCTCTTAGAAATTCATGCCCTGGATAATTTCTCAACAAATATTACTCTGAATTTAACTCTAGTCAATGAATATGTACATTTAATTGTTTTTCCTTCTTTAAGCTGGAAAAGGGGTGTTGGAGAGAATGATAGAGTAAGGGTGTTTGCCTTTGTAATCTTGGTGATGGTTATTTCCACAGCAATTCTATCAGTTTTTACCATAATAAACTTATTTTAATAATATATTTCTTGCATTTATGCATACATTTCTAATAATAATTTGAAAAGTATTGTGATACAGCAATTCACTGAAAATGTAGCAAACTAATAAAAAAACTAGCAAACATGTCTATAATTTGCATTTTAGTACATGTTCCTCTGAGAAAAGCATTTACATAAAACGTTTTAATTATCGTGCTAAACTGAGATGAACTGCTTTGTTTATAATGCAGTAGACACACAAAAACCACTGTAAAATAAATTAAGACTCCTGCTAATAGTTTTTAGAAAATGAAATGATTAATACACACTGATTATTAAATAGTGAATACTCTTGTTATTCATTGGAGATGTTAAAATTAAGCAATTTTATTATTATAAGCTTTCCAAATATAGTCTCATCCTCGAGTCAGTTTCTGGTAACAGGACAGAGACTAATTTAGTGTTATGGTCTTGCTCAGAATGATCCTAATGGTGTTAACCCAAGATTTTATGTCTTTGATTTGATAACGCTTTGCTTACCAAATGAGGTTTCTTTAGACTAGAATGGTGGTCAGACATATACCACAGTGAAGTTACCTAAGCAGCCGATTTAAATATGTTGCGTCCAAAGCAGATAGCCAGATTTGCTCTCTGGATCTTGGACAATTTTGAAGACAGGTATTTGAAATGTGGAATTTGAAATGTGTGTAAGTGGTGGTGTTATCTTCCCAGCATGTTGCTAAACATGGTTTTATCTCACTTTGTTGATATTTTCACTTCCAATGTAGACTTCGCGTTCCTCATACATTATGTTCAACCTAGACCAAGGTTTGCCTTCCAGCACTCACTATCTCAGTGTCTTAGGCAACTTTTGGGTGTTCAACCACTTTAGATGGGCTTGGCTACGTTTGTTTAAACAGAGGAAGGTGTTGTAACCAATTACCTGTTATTCTTTCTTTTTTTAACTGCCATTCTTGATTACTACTATGCCTAAAACTGTCTCTGGATGTCTTATTTGTTTCTTCGTCTTCAAAGACTGACTGGTTCAGGTCTTTCTGTGTGAAGTTTCAATAGACTCTCTAAAAGGCAGAAGTGGTATGTTTACTATTGCTACAATGCCAGCCAGGGATATATGCTATATCACTTATTTTTAAATTTGACTTTATTATTTTTATTATATTATTATTCTTTTTTCTTTATATGGTTTAGAGGAATGAGCATAGGAGAGCATAAAGCTAGCATGGAGAATCAGACAGACAGACTTGGATTCAACTCACAAATATGCCACTTGTCCTGGCTCTGTGACCTTGATTAAGCTCATTGATCTTCCTAAACTTAAATCTAAGATACGACCAAATATATTCACTGCATAGAACTGTTATCAGGTTTATGTCATAAGGGGAATCTTGTCTTAATAATCTGTAATTAGGTTTTGAATAGTGTGTTTTATCAATAACGTTAAATAAGTGTTTCTCAGGCTTCATTGTACACTGAAATCATTTGGGGCATTACAAAAATTTCAAATACTTGAGCCTCAGAGATTATGATCCAACCAGTCTGGGGTAGGGTATGGACGGTAGTGTTTTTCAAGCTTCCAAGGTGATTTTAAAGTGCGGCAAGTGTGGAAAACTATTGGATGAAAACTCAACGAATGTTAATGATCATCATTCTAGGGTGACGATGGATAACTTCTTCTCAGGAAACATGACATGTGAACAATTCTGCAGCCAGCATAGAGAAGCAAGAGCCTATGGGCTACAAACAATCAGTTTGTCCTCACCTTACCAGTACGGAGGGGAGAAAGTCGCATGCAGCGCTCCTTCTGTCCTCTGGACCCAGATAAGCTCTTGAATGTGGTGTTACAGGTTCTGTGGAGAGAGTAGAGTCCAGTGATCACAGGAGCAGTGAGATGACAAGAAAAACAACAACATGTCATTTAGTAGGTATTACTCAGAGATATTCCACTGTGCCGGTATATAAAATCTCATGCAAAATTGAGGGGGAAAATCCCTTAATATGAGTCAAAATAATTACTGCATATAAATTTATAGACACATCAGCCAGAAATTTTAAAACTTCTGATATTTCTTTCTTTAAAAAACTTCAAATGGGAAATAAATTAGAAAAGCTTTAACATGTGCACTAAAGAAAATTTTAAACTCTTTTGAGAGAAATATAAATCAAGATAAGTCAAGTTTTCTATCATCTTATGTGGAAGAATCTGCACAATGATGTTTTTTGCTTTTAGTGTAAAAAAATAAAAGCAAGCCATAAATCTCATAGCAGTTTGTTACTAGTATTGGGGGATCCATAATTAAGTTATTCCATGCTTAAAAGGTAACTCTAGAAAGTAAGTCAGAGCAAACATTTTCACATGCTAACAAAACCAGCATAGAGGTAAGGCCACCGGGGATGAATAAAGGTCTGATTCCTTTTGTAGCTTATCCAGATGTCTGACTACAAGGAGAATTAATATATACTACCAAGTTAAAGATAAATACATTATTATTTTTATTATTTCTACTAATAATAAATTTATTCATTGCACTAAAGAGACTATATGAGCAACCAAAAATAACCACTTTAAAGGAAATACTTCAATGTTTGGAAATGTAAAGTAGAGAATTTGCAACGAGATATATGTTCCAGCGCACATATAAGAATTCATATCAAAGGCATATAGTATATCTTTGTGGGCTTTCCCATAAAATACACCTAATATACAGCCCTGAAATATTGAATCTTGTTATCGGGCACCTCACAGTTGCCAGGCACTGTGCCTTGTACATCACCTCATTCAATCCTCGCAACAATCTAACCATTATTGTCTCCATTTCATAGATGAGTCCCCTCAATTACAACTGGGAATCCTCACAGGTGTCTTATGCTCACAGCTTATGTCCTGTCAGCTGACACTTGGTGCTCCCTATTTTTTATTTTTTTTCCTCTCTCAATTTTCCTATAATGCAACCCACTCACTATGTCCACAGATATTGCTTTTTGGCCAAGTCACAAGTGTGACTTTCCTTGAAAATGTCTCTGTTCACCAGGCAGCGTCCAATGCAGTATCCCCAGAAGTCCATTGAGCTAAGGGCATGTTGTCCCTTGAGCAGCCTGCTAGAAGAGAAATTCTGTTCTTTGGGGTCCTCTCCACAGCTTTAGGGGATTCACAAAAAGCCCAAGCCACATGTCCATGTGACAGCCTGGTCACCCCTCAGCTAAGACTTTTCTATAGGGTCAGCCTCGTCTGCCTGGTTCTGTCTTTCTGGGCAACACTTTTTGCCTACATCATAATGTGTGGCAGTTTTGTACAGCATGTACTACACACAAATGTTCAATACATATTGATTGTTTTGAATGGATGATTCTTTCTGTAGTTCCTCAGGCAAATTCTGGTAGGTCTGGCCACCAAGTCACCAAGATGTTCAGTCACCTCACTGGAGACAGCTTAATCTTTCAATGGGGCTCTTATTCCATTAATGAGGAGGATGGATTCTACAAAAATTGATGCTATTAGAAAATTAGAGATAAGATACTGCTGTCCTTCTTTCTTTCTCTGTGCACCTACACAAGACATGGAATTCCCTCCTTCTCTCCCCTGCAACTCCTAGGAGACTGCTTCCTTTCCTGAGACACTTCATTTATTGATTCTAAAGCTACGTGAAATTGAGGCCCAAACTTGGCTTCCCCAGCTTCCTGGCGATGTGGTCAAATGGGGTTTATTATCAAGTCTGCCCCAGCCACTTCCTTGCTACAGATGCCTCTGACCCAACACCAAGGAGATGGGATTTCTCCCAATGACAGGCCAAATTTGCCAAGAAATGTCTAAATATCAAAGAACATTGGAATCAAGACCCAAGGGAATTGCACGTTGGGTTCACATATTTTTATTAGGGACAGAAGTATACAAAGTCTGTCAGAAGAAGCTCCAGCCATTGTTAATATAACAAGAGTGGTTTTCATGACATCGATGTAATGTAGTAGCCAAGGAGAGTGGACTGGAAGGCACGTGCACAAACAACAACTTCATTGTACTGGTCAGTGGGGGAGGTAGATGCTGTTGAGTGAGCATGTGTGCTGTGTGGCCATCGCATTCAAAATGACTAAGAGAGTAGACCCATGAATCTGCATCAAATTTTGATTAAAAAAAACAAATTTTGTATTAAGCTTGAACATTCCTTCGTGGAAACTATTCAGATGATTCAGAAAGTCACAGCTATAGGCAACTGGTGATTGGCAGCTTCATCACAACAATGCACCCACTCATGAATCACATCTCCTGCAGAGTTTTTTGGTGAAACATCAAATCACCCAGGTGATTCAGCTCCCCTACAGCCCAGACTTGGCATCTTGCAACTTCTGGCTTTTCCCAAAACTAAAATTACCTTTGAAAGGGATTCAATTTCAGACCATCATAGATGAGATTCAGGAAAATATGATGGGGCAGCTGATGGCGATTGGGAGAACTGTGTGAGGTCCCAAGGTGCCTGCTTTGAAGGGGACTGAGGTATTATTGTCCTTTGCACAATGTTTCTTGTATCTTGTATCTTCTGTAATAAATGTCTCCAGTTTTCATATTACATGGTTGGACACCTTCTGAACAGACTTCTTATAACCAAAGGCTGAGCAAGGCAAGTTAATAAGGGAGCTAACAAGTAACACAGTTAATAGGTGATATAGGCTGGATTAAAATTTGTATCTGACTTCCTCCACATCTGCTCATTCTTCCAACAAGTATAGACATTGGTCCAAGGAAGTAATGGGCTCTGTCTCCTGAAGGGGCACCTTTGTGATCTGAATCTAAGACAGAATCAGTGACTCTGAGCTTAAATGAGAGAAACAGTGTAAGTCGTGTTATTTGGATTTGCACTTCATTACGCCTATAGATGCTGTTAAACAAGTTCATTTACAGACTGGTGTAGGGCAACTCCTACCACAATGTTCGGCGGGTCCCTGCTGTGGGCAGCAATCTGAAGGGGTGCTTAACTGTCCTTACCTACCTGTCAACAAGAGATTCAGAAAAATAGTGTGGGCTTGTGAATAGTGCTGACAGAGGAATGCGCTGCCACCGCCAATGGGAGGCCGTTCCAGTAAGAGCCACGGTCACTGTGACTGGGTGATGAGACATGCCCCAGAATCTACGGCCAACAATAGCTGCCTCAGCTGAGCACCAGGTCCCCTCTAGAAGCCATGTGGAAGCCGCACACTGACACCACCCTTGGGAGACGGTCCAAGGCCACCTTCGGGAGCCCAGATAGCATGTAGCCTGGGGAGACCTGGCTCCCCTCACTATTCCCAGCGTGAGTCACATTTGTGAGGATCAAGTTTGTTGATCTTTCAGGAAATTTCTCACTGAGAATGAATAACAAATTCCCAAAGGAGAAACTGGCAGGATTAGAGGCACCGACTCCTGAAGTTTGGGGAGCATTCTGCAGAGATTTTCAGTTCTGACTGGGTTCCTTGCTTGGCTGGGGAGCGCCTGGAGAAGGAGGGCTCTTTGCTATCATCTTCCATTTACTTGGGGACATTTGGCCAGCCTATGTTTACAGAAAGTCATCTCAAACCTTGGAGGCATCAACAACACTACCCAATGTTTTATTTCCCTTCAAGCAGATTCTATCCTACTGGCACTCCCGTCCTCTGACATCTATATTTGGGGTGTAACCTAATTGCTTCCTGAAATTTCTGGATGTTTCTCCAAGGGTCTCACCTGACCCTTTATTTTCAAACACTTTTCTGGGTGTTCTATGGACATGACTTTGCAAGGGTCCGCGGACTCCTCTCAATCAACTGCATGGGCCTGCCTGCGTGGGCCATTCTTTCATCGTCTCATTCCTGTCTGGGTCCTGTCTCACAGCTCTCTAACGTCCCCACCACCCGAACATGTCACTGCTCACTCTCACACAAAAACGCCCTCAGCAATGTTTACATATAATAAGCTACCTTTTTCCAAGGCTTGAGAAATTCTCTAGGAAAAACTTTAGTCATTCAGGGAGGCTTCTTTAAACTCTACCGTTCTGCTGAGTTTCCAGGTAATTACTGCTCGCTGCAATGCTTGTGGCCTAAGAGCAGCCATGGATTACCTTGTGCAAGCAGGCCAAGAGCATTCCGTGGCACCAGGCAGAGTTTCCGAGGGTGGGAGGTCATGCCAATCCTTCCCTAGGTGCAATGTGCCGCAAAGTACTGGTGGTACCGTAGACTTAGAGTGGAGAATGAATGACATAATATATCCGTGTATTAATGTACGTTAATAAGTACTGCGCCATGTCTGGCCTCTCTTCCATCTGCATCATATGCCTTTGATGCTAAATATGTTTGAATTCCTTTCAAGTCATCATTTGCATCCTCACAAAGCTCGTCTCTCCTGTGAGCAGGTGAATTTGATAACTATTTGCAAAGACTTTGTCTTGTGTATGTGGATTATTTTTCTTAAAATACTTTTCTAAAACAAAGGATTGCTGGAAATACTCTTGCCTGTGCTGAATTCTCACTAAGGGCAAAACCCCCTTGCCTTATTTTCTCAGATAAATATGTTCTAAGAAGTTTAGTTACATTGTTTCAGTAAAATAATTACAGTGCTTTTTTTAAACTAAAGCTTTTCTCATTACCTTAGTGAAATGTTGGAAGCATCATTTCTTGTTTTCTTCAGACTCACATTTTTGGTTGAGAGTAAAAAAGATTCTACACTCATGCTTAATGCTGAAATATTTTATTGCCTATATACCACACCAAACACATTTAATGGTGAAAGACTGAACTTTTCCCTCTAAGGTTGGGAATAAAGCAAGGATCACCCCTTTTTTTAAAAAACACTGCACTGGAGGTTCTGTCCAAGGGAAGTAAAGCAAACAAAAGAAATTACAGGTATACTTATCAGAAAGAAAAAAAGTAAAACTGTTTGTACTCACGGACAATCCAGTTATACAGAAAGCCTTGTGGAATCTATGAAAAATTCATCTAATAAATGAGCTTAGCAAGGTCTCAGAGTACAAAGTTAATGATCAATATGCAAAAGTCAATTGTATTTTTATACATTCGCAATAAACAGTCCAACAATAAAATTAGCGAAATGTTTCCATTTGCAAAGAGAATTTTTGTGAAAAGAAGAAGGAGGAAGGAAGACGGGAAAGAGAGCAGGGGAGAGAAACTTCCTCTAGGAACTGAACGAAGGCTGAGATAGGTTTGAAATGAGATTGTACAGAGGGCCAAGGAAGGGTGGGTCGTACCGTTACTCACAAGCTCTAGCAAGAAGTTTGGACTTTAGCCTGAGAACTAGTAGAGAACATTTGAGGGTTTCATGTTTTTAAAGAAGGGACGATCTTAGTATTTCTGTTTTGGGAAGATCATTCTGGTTGCAGCGCGGACTGGACACAGACAAAACAGAATTAGGGAGACAGAATGCTGTAGCAGTTCTCAAGGAGAGGATAGAGTGAGTGACACTGGAAAGCAGTGGTCAGATCTGAGGGCTATGTTGAAAGATAAGTGACCTAAAAACGGTTAGGTTTATAAAGCAAAGGTCTGACTCAATAGCAAGTAGTGTCAGTGTTTTCTTATGAATTGAGTTTTCTGAGAAAGCTGCCAGGATGGGCTATAAAAATGGTTCCCCATGGAAGTTCCCTCAATCTATTTTACCTAGTTGCTTTATTAGTACGGTGCTCAACTGTGGCAGTTGTGTTAGGTGAACTTAGAGGCTCTTTAGATGTTAAGATCCTAATGACAATAAACCTAGCTACTGGACAAAATAGAAGATAAATGATGTCATGAAAAAGGGAACATCTGAAAATAAGAAATGGGTATAAACCTCTTCTATCAAGGCGCAAGTACTTCAAGACTGAGATGAAATTATGAAACTGGGCCATGTTTTTAAAAATTACTGTAGATTTACTCATTCATTCAACAGATACTTATTGTGTGTTTAGTATGTGTCAAGAATTAATTTAGGGATTTAGGGCACAAGGATAAACAGAAAAAATAAGGTTCCCTTACCTTAATAAAACAGATTCTAGCGGAGAGAGAAGCACAGTAAACAGATAAATTAGTAAGATCACGTCAGAGCTTCTGAAGTGTGTTGAAAGATACAAACTTGGAGATGCAGTAGAGAGAGTGGTTAGGCGGGAGCTCCAGGAATAGGGTGATCAGCAAAGCCTTCTGAGAAAAGGGCATGTAAACCGAGATGAAAGAGCTCCCAAGCTATTGTTATATATGATAGTTGTAACAAACAAACGATTGAAAATAATGAAGATGTGCTCATATTCTGCTTAGGTCTAAAACTATATCATGGTTAGAGCCAGTGGGTTATTTGATAAGATGAAGCAAGCTAGCTGGGATATTTTTGTTATCTTGAATTTTTTTTCCTAAAAGTTTAAAACTGAGAATAACAGGAATAAGTATGGCCACATTTTAAAGAGAGATGCGGAACACACCAATTCAGGATCAATCTCTGTCACTGACCTCTAACTTATATAAGAAAAGGTCAGATATTTGAAGGGACGATTTGAGAATGCCATTGACATAATGAATTGTAGGTCAAGGGGAGAGTACTCCCTTCTTCCTTATGGGGTCAGTCAGTTCATAGTTCTTGTCAGCAGAGAAATACAGAGGTTCTTGCAGGTTATTCTTCAGAAGCAGCTTTCCAATCTCCTGTGCCTCTAACTCTGGCACCAACAAGGTTGGGGTACATGAGGAGTTATTTCCTGGTGAATGCTCAGAACTAAAAAGCGGGAAAACAAAACAAGAGGCACGTGAACCTGCCTGCTGCTCCACCATCCTGGGGTTTATCTGTGAGCAGGGATTGTCTGGGCAGGAAGGCTGCTTTGCTCGCAACCATCTCATCTCCCACCTTCTTGGATTTCATGTTATTTTCCTGGGTTCCGTTGGCCTTTCCCAGTTCTGGCGTGCTGCCTCGTTTTCTCTCTCTCTGGCAACTTGTCTCCAGCATCTCTTTGACTCCCGTTGATAGCCTGAGACCTGGGATGACTGTTTTCCAAAATAGATCAACTATTCACATGCCCACCAGCAGTGTAGGAGGGTTCTGATTTTTCCACATTCACTCCAACACTTGTTACTGTCTTCCTTTTTCATTCTAGCCAGGCTAGTTGTTGTGAAGGGGTATGCCACTGTGGCTTTGATTTACATTTCCTTAATGACTGATGATGTCACATATCTTTTTGTGTACTTTTTTCCACTCGTATTTTTTCTTTTGAGAAATGTCTACCCAGATCTTTTACTCATTTTTTTAAATTTAAGTATTTGTTTTATTTATTTTTCAGTTGTAATTGTTTCATGTGTACTAGCAAGAAATGTACGAGGTCCATCCAGAAGGTATCAGGCCATGTAATGTGAAAAAGAGAGACATTTACTGAAGAAGGTACAAGATACAAGAAACATTGTACACAGGACAATGACACCTCAGTCCCCTTCAAAGTAGGCACCTTGGGATCTCACACAGTTCTCCCAACTGCAATGTGATGTTCCTTTGGCTCTGGTAGCAGAAACTGAGGAATGAATGTTGCCATGACATGTTTCATGCCAGGATCCTGAGTCAAAATCATAGACACAGTAGTTTTGGAATCCCCAGATTAGCTTCTAGTTCTCACACTGTTAGACACCAGTTTTTGTTGACTGCAGCCCATACACGTCCCACATTCTCAGGCGTTCTGCTTGTTGTAGGACTTCCAGAACATGGATCACTTTCAACAGATTCTCAACCATCTTTGAAGCATTTGTGCCACACTTTTATTTGTGCTGCACTCATTGCATCATCCCTGAAAGCCTTCTGAGTCATCTGAATAGTTTTCATAGAGGAATATTCAAGCTTAACGCAAAATTTGATGCTGATTCGTTGCTCTACTTGCTTAGTCATTTTGAATGTGACCGCCACACAGTACACATGCTCACTCAAGGGCATCCACCACCCCCCCTGACTAGTACAGTGAAGTTGTCATTGTTCACACATGCACATTCCAATCCACTCTCCTTGGCTTCCAGGGTACATCAATGTTGCGCAAACCATTCTTGTTATATTAACAATGGCTGGGCTTTTTCCCAACTGACCTCATATATACTACCATCATTTGGTGGGTGTTCTATTGATAAATTTTAGGCCTAGCTTTTTAATAATGATTGATATTCATGTTTTCTATTTCCTTTTCAATTATTTTTATTCTACCCATTATATAAAGTGGGGTAAAAATGTCTGAAACTATTATCATTGAATTGTCTATTCAATTTGGTAAATGCTTGATTATGTAACTTGATGATCTCTTGTTTATAATCATTATATCTTCTTATAATTATTATATTTTGAAGTGTTGGCCTTTTAATCATTATAAAATGTCCTTCTTTGTCTCTAGTAACAATTAGTCTTAAACTTTGTTTTTTGTTATTTTAGTGTAACCACTCAACTACCTTTAAGAAACTACTTCACAGTATATTTTTTTATATTATTTTCTTTCAACCTATTTTTATTTTAAATATAAAATATGTCTCTTGTGGACAACATTTAGTTGAAGCATGGAATTAAGACAGAGACAATCGGTATAGGGCCAGTTAAAAAGCCACAAAGATCACTATTCTTGATGAGACTCAGACCTTTTTTTAAATTCTCCCTTAATTTCTGTAAGTCTTTGGTTAATTTCAAGAGTTCTGAAAAGATCGACAATTTCTACTAGTGTTCTCCATGAGTAAAAATGTTTTTGGAAGTTTTACGCCACCACAGTCACTGATGTAACTGTGTAATCTGATATCTTAAAATGGCATGTCAACCAAAGATACTGAAATATTCATAAATAACTCTAAAGTACAAAAGAGAAACATTAACATAGCATTGAAAAGGCATGCATAATAATTAGAAATCCTGCATGCATGCCTTGTGATGGCTGCATTATATAATGGTTTTTGATTAGCTATTCAAAACAGAATTATTTTTAGAACAAGGGCAAAAAAAATGTCTGCTTGATTTATGAGAATATGTGGAATTGTTTTTCTACCTTTATTCTTTAGTCTAGACATAAACTACTTTTTGTTCCTCTGAATGGACAATTTTACCCTCTTGTGTCTCACCCTATGAGAATACAATTCCCTTTGCTTAAAATAGTATCATATTTTAACATACTTGACTATCTATTTTTCTGAATCAAATTAGACATTTATTTCTCTGGGATATTGTACCTGACAACCAAGTTCAATCAGGTCAAGCAATCCTATATGTTTACATGGCATCCAGAATTTATGTAGTTACATCATCTATCACACAAAATTGTAATTGCCTCTTAACTATCTATATTCTCCAATAAAATTTGAATTTTTGTGAAAATAGAGATAATGTTTACTATATTTCTAGCACCTAGAGCACAACTCAATATATAGCTTAAAATAAAATGATGAAAGTTGAATCATAGTATAGCAAACAAGATCCACATTTTAAAATATTTCTATTTTCCTACCATATTTTACATCTTTTTCTTCTTTCTCACTTGTTTAACTAGGTTAATAGTTCCTGAGGACCTCCTTAAACTGTATAATCAATGTGATTTTTTGTTAGGAAAATGATGTTGTATTACTTTATTCTGATATCTAGCTAGTTCACATCACTAGAAAAATTTGAAAAAGAAAGACTAGTGCCTTTGTGGGATATTGTAGAAGTACTCCACACAGGAAATTTTTTGAGAAATTACTGCTGAAGTGATTTTTATTATAATACACTTACAGTGTCCTGCAGAAAAGGCACATTCTTTTCTCGCACTTAAGTTCTCTCAAAATCACTTTAACAACAAAATTTTATTTATTTATTTCCACATCAAAGTGGAGCTATTTTTGCTATATAGAAAGTGAATTTCTAACATCATAATCTCTATGAGGAATAAGGAAGTTAAATGTTCCCCCAAACCCCCTTACAGGCAAACTCTAACTGTAGACTCTAATCATTTCAATTATGTTTATTCATTCAATATGTTTATTTATTGATTCAGTGGACTCTTATTAAGTAACAGTTTAAGTACTCTGCTTGACCTGTGGAATTATAAAGATGAATGAAATTGGTTTCTTTGAGAAGTTTACATTCTAGGGGGAAAGACAGATATGAAAACATATAATTACTGTATATGGTGATAATTGCTCTGATGAATTCATATAAAAGAGACAGTGGCAGTGAAATGAAAAGAGCATATAATTCTGGATGGGTCAAAGGGTAAAAGGAGAACTCATAGGAAATATAATTAAACCATGTTGAAATAAAAGTAGTAGTTATTCTGATGAATAAAAGAAAAAAATACCTGGTAAGTGAAGGTTAATAGAAATTAAGATGATAAATAGGATGTTTTCTATTCTAGAGTCTTGGACAATGCTTGCAAGCTGAGAATAATAGATGTAAAAACCCTGCATGTTGTAACATAGGTATTAGACCACCCATCTGTGCTCACAAAGGTCCACCGATGTGGCCACTATCAGTATTTGTGGCAGAGATTATTAGTAGTCTGGCCCTTCCTAGACAATGAAAAGACACACATCTCATATCCTGCATTTAGGTGGGATAGTATTAGTAGTTCCTGTCAAGGAACTATGATTAATAGAAACATATCTCATGTCTTAGTCCATTTAAGCTGCTAAAACAGAGGGCCATAGTCTGGGTGGCTTATAAACAATACAAATTTATTTTGCACATTTCTGGAGGCTGGGAAGTCCAAGATCAAGCACCAACATGATTGAGTTCTGGTGAGAGCCCACCTCCTGGTTCATGGAAGAATTTCTTCTTGCTACATCCTTACATGGAAGAAGACTGAAAGATCTCGTTGGGCCTTCTTCTGTTACAGCATGAATCTCATACATGGTGGCTCTACTCTTATGACCTATTTACTTCCAAAAGGTGCAACCTCCAAACACCATCACATTGGGCATTAGAACTTAACATATGAAATTTGGAAGGATACAAATATTTAGTCCATAGAATACTACTTTCTAATTAAGGCAGAAGAGAGCTCTCTATATTTTTTTCTGCTGAAGAGAATCTGGAGACAAATCTTAAAATAATAGATCTTGAATTTAACCAAGTGGCTGAATTTTTATCTGCTGCTGGATGCAGCAACTTGTTAGATACAGGTTTTCAAGCTTGAGATGGAGGATGGAAAAGTTATAGTTTGGATTAAAGATTGAAATCTCCACACAAACTGAATTACAATTTTTAATATCTGAAGTAAGAATATTTGTTCATGTAGGAATGGCTTGGATAAACTAAGGTGTCAACTCAATATTTTATCTAAGTGCATTTAAGAACAACTCAATGGGTTAATTTTTTAATGTATTTTATTGATTATGCTATTAGAGTTGTCCCATTTTCCCTCCTTTCTTCCCCTCCACCCCTAACCCCCCATTCCCGCCCTTTAGTGTTTGTCCATAGGTCATACACATAAGTTCTTTGTCTTCTACATTTCTTACACTATTCTTAACCTCCCCCGTCTGTTTTCTACCTACCATTTATGCTGCTTATTCTCTGCACCTTTTCCCTCTCTCTCCCCCTACCACTCCCTTGTTGATATCCCTCCATGCCTTATATAAATACCTTTAACATTTCATATAATAAAGGCTGGGTGAAGATGAACTCCTTGAACTTGACCTTATCTGAGAAGCACTTTATCTGCCCTTCCATTCTCAATGATAGCTTTGCTGGATCGAGTATTCTTGATGTAGGTCCTTGTCTTTCATGACTTGGAATACTTCTCTCCAGCCCCTTCTTGCCTGCAAGGTCTCTTTTGAGAAGTCAGCTGACAGTCTTATGGGAATTCCTTTGTAGGTAACTGTCTCCTTTTGTCTTGCTGCTTCTAAGATTCTCTCCTTATTTTTAATCTTGGGTAACGTAATTATGATGTGTCTTGGTGTGTTCCTCTTTGGGTTCATCTTCTTTGGGACTCTCCGAGCTTCCTGGACTTCCTGAAAATCTATTCCCTTCACCAGCTTGGGGAAGTTCTCCTTCATTATTTGTTCAAATAAGTTTTCAATCCCTTGGTCTTCCTCTTTTCCTTCTGGCACCCCTATGACTCGGATGTTGGGATGTTTAAAGATGTCCTGGAGGTTCCTAAGCCTCTCCTCAGTTTTTTGAATTCTTGTTTCTTTATTCTTTTCGGGTTGGATGTTTTTTTCTTTCTGCTGGTCCACTTCGTTGATTTGAGTCCCAGTTTCCTTCTCATCCCTATTGGTTCCCTGCAGATTTCCTCTCATTTCCTTTATATTATCCTTCATTTGTTCAAGTAATTGCAACAATCTTTCTTCGAATCCTGTGAGCATCCTGATTACCAGTGCTTTGAACTGTGCATCTGATAGGTTGGCTATCTCTTCGTCACTTAGTTGTATTTTTTCTGGAGCTTTGATGTGTTCTTTCATTTGGGCCATTTTTTTTTCTTGGTGTGCCTGTTACTTTAAGGGGTGGAGCCTTAGGTGTTCACCAGATCGGGGTAACCCATGTTGTTGTGTTGTGACACTGTCTGTGGGGGTGGGGCCTGAGAGAACAATGGTGCTTTCTCTGTTCTCCGCACTTCCCCAGCTACCCACAAGCAAGTTGGGCCCTTCTTTGCTGGCTCCAGGGTGAGTGGATGGGCCTGCAGAGTTCCAAGTCCCTGTGGGTCTCCCCAACAAACTCTCCTGTAAGGCCGGGAGTTCCTCCCACTGCAGCCTCAACCCCCACAGGTGTATTCAACTGTTGGTTTGAGGCTTTATTTCCCTGCATTGGTGGGCCACATGGTCTGTTCTGCTCCCCAGCTTTTCCTCCCGGTTTATCTGTGCGCGAATGAGGGACTGCCCAGTCCACCAGTCTCAGCCCGGTTTTCGCCAAGTGCGCCTGCCGCATTTTGGCCAGGTGCACCCGCCATGGGCCTCTCTGGGCAGCTGGAGCCTTGCCGGTACAGCTCAACCGTGTCTTGCTGAGTGCTCTCAATCTGGCTCCGCCCCGCTTACCGGTCTGGATGACTGTGTCTACTTTAACTCCTTGGTTGTTGGACTTCCACTCAGTTCAGTTTTCTGTCAGATCTGGCTGTTTTTCTTTTTTAAATTGTTGTTTTTTTCTCTTTTGGTTGTGCAAGGAGGCACAGTGTATCTACCTACGCCTCCATCTTGGCCAGAAGTCAATGGGTTAATTTTAAAAAGGAAATAGTGTCAAGGAATAACTCTACTTTCTGTTTGTATTTTATTGATTCATTCAACTAATTTCAGCAATGCAGGAGAGCTTGGTTTGCATGGGAGCTGCAAATAACTTGTAAGATTAAAAGTAGCCATAAGACAGATCATTAAAAGCCCCATATGCATTGCTAAGGAGTATATAAGTAATGATGGAATAGCTGGTCAGAGTTGTAAGGTGACACACATATCCCTGGAAATGGGGGAGGGGCTCGAGCTGTGCATGTGGGACTGGAGACTTTGTCCCCTTGCTAAACACGGAGGCCAGAAGGGGGGGCAAAAGCAAACATGGCTGATGCTGGCCCTCATTGGTTGTAAAGCTGGACACTCCTACTGGCTTTTGGCACACATGGGATTCTCAGGGAGGACTTTCGAAATGGAGCTTGCTGGGAAGGGAAAAGTTGGTTCTTTTTGCTCCCCCAGTGGAGAGCGTGTCAATGGTGGGCAGGGTGGGCCTATGAGCAGAACCCTGGGGACACAGTCTCTAAAAGATGCCTCGAGTTAGTGACTGGGGACCAGCTAAGCCACCTATGTTTATGATACTTTTGGGTGGGAAAAGAGGTTCCGGGCTCAATCTTGGACTGAGCTGGCAGAGGGTGAGTTTTTCTTTGGGTGTCTTAGAAGGAACGAACTTTGAGGAGGAGACTTGCTATTATTTCCAAAGACCTTTTTGATAATAGCACTGTGAACAGATTTTTGTTATTGTGTTATTTTCAGTTCTTGAACCTATGTAGTACTTGTAATGACAAATATTAATTAGCTGTTTTTGATGTCACACTCTTTCTCCTAACTTTTGTTACCCAGATCGTTTAGGCAGAAACTTGCCATTAAATAAAAGACTTGCTTATTTCCCACTGAATTCCATCTATGGAGATTTTTCTGGTAGGCAGTGAGCAGTAGAGCACTCTGACCCCCACACCCCACCCCAATCCCCCCACCGCTGGTTGTGTTCAGTAACAGAGTAGCTGATCAGATTTGCCTTTTAGAAGATC
Organism: Micronycteris hirsuta; assembly: GCA_004026765.1. Classification (NCBI taxonomy): domain Eukaryota; kingdom Metazoa; phylum Chordata; class Mammalia; order Chiroptera; family Phyllostomidae; genus Micronycteris; species Micronycteris hirsuta. The sequence goes on from PVJI01003289.1 coordinate 36,776, forward strand.
ATTTATTGAGCAATATGGGGTTGAAGTGAAATGAGGTGAATATTGAAACACCATTCAGAAGCCTATTGCAGTCTTCAAGTTAAGAGCTATGAATGCCAAAACTGAGGCAAGAAAAAAGTGAAATAGAAAGAGATAGCTCAAGAGTTATTTGGAAGACAGACTAAAACTTGATTATCAATTAGATATAATGTACAGAAAGAAGCTTCCAGCATCATACTGAGAACTCTGCTTTGGAGTGTCTGCTAGAATGGAGAATGTCTGTGGAAGAGCAGTGTGAGTAGAAGGAGAATTCAGTTTTGGATCGAATGTGTGGTGCATTAGTTGCCTCTGGGACATCCAGGTGGAGCTAGATATATAGATCTGGAGTCCAAGATAGAATGTAAGAGAGAAGTTAGAGTTAAAATATAATTTTATTTGCTTTTATCTATTACAAAGTTACGGATGTCATATGACACAATTTGAATGAGATGCAGTTAGAAATTTGCTGGCTGAGGATTTCCAGGAAAGTGTTTAGATCCTTGAGGGCAAAAGATATGGACTTGGCTGTCATGCCCCTTGTCCTTCTGCCTTTTGTCACGCTCCTTTCCTCTTCCAACCTGGAATGAGATCACGAGGCTGGAGTGCAGCAACCAATTTCTGTTCATCGGCACCAGCAGAAGGATATTGCCTGCAAGCAGGGGACAAGGGGACCAGAAAGATGGAAGGAACCAAGATCCCTGTTGGTATCACTAAAATAGCTTGGACTGACAACCCCTGTATTTCTTCTTATATGAGATAAATAGACCCATAAATATGTAATCCAGTATTAATGAGATTTTATATTGTTAAGAGATAAATACTTTCAAAATCAATGTATGAGGTCTTAGATAGTAGTTGAAAAAGATCATGCTAAGTGCCCCAGGTACTCACCTAAGTATCTGAGCAATATTAGCTTGCTTGTGACAAAGTGTCTATGTTGAGATGCCATGCAAGCTCAAAACATGAAGAGTTAGGGCACAAAGAAGCAAATGAACAATTGAAGCAAATAAACTTGAGCGGTCAAGTTAAGATTGCTGTACTATTTCAGTCATTTACTAAATCTGTTCTATAAATATGCGTCAGGCACTCACAGCTCTGTGAGTGGCTCTTCTGGGGCAGCTGCAAAGGTTAGAGATTTTCCTACATGGGTTTGTTAAGTCATTGCAGTTGCCTTCTTGGTGATCTTGCTGAAATCTATTCTTACTTTCTATTTTTGTTTTTGTTTCAGTCTCTTAACATCCTTACTTTGGGGATCCCTTCTCTTGGACTGAATCTCCATTGCCATATGGGCTTCAAAATCACACAAAGAACATGAACTCTGTGTGTGTGTGTATAATACAATGAGGCTGTTGTGCATTGAATTGTGCCCCCTCAAAGTTCATATGTTGAAATCTCAGGGTCACTGCAAATATACAATAATTAGTTACTTAAGATGAGATCATACTGGAGTAGGGTGGACCCCCTAATCCAATGCCACTGCTGACCTATTAAAAAAAGGACATTTGGACACAGACCTACACAGAAGGAGAATGCCATGTGAACATAAAGGCGGAGATCAGGATGATGTTCTATATACCAAGGAATGCCATAGATTGCCAGAAAACTCCCAGAAGCTAGGGAGAGGCATGGAACAGATTCTCCCTCACAGCCATCAGAAGGAACCAACCTGCTGCCATTCTGATCTCAGAATCAAAATTCTAGCCTCCAGGACTGAGAGACAAAAGCTTTCTGTTGTTTAAGCCACTCGGTGTGAGGTGCCTTTTCATGCAGCCCTCTCAAATGAATGCAGAGACTTTTGCTTCTTTTCTTTTTTCTTTTTTTTTTTTGATATTCCAATGGAAAGAATTCTCTTTTTTATTTAACTTTTCCTTTTCTCCTCAGACAATCCCTTTTGGGATCTCTTGGGACCTCTCTTTCTAATCAATCCTTGAAGGGATATTCTCTATGATACATTCTTGAGATGGTTCTTGTTTTATTTATACTTTAAAACCAAAATGTTATTAATGGCCTTCCTCTGGATGATTGCATTGGAAAGGTTGAATGGATCACCATTCAAAGTGTGATTCAACATTCATTTATCTCCTTATTTATTCTACTGGATTGGCAAAGACTGTGTGAAAATGAACTGCGATGGAGATTTTATGGTTTTGGTGAAACATTTATATTCAGAACTAAAATATAACATTTAGTTTCAATGCCATCCCCTTCCTATTTAAAGCAAGTAACAGGGTTTAGTTACCTTCCACTTAAATTGAACAAAGAGTATGTTCTCAAAGAACATAGAGAAATGTGAGAAAAGAAGTTTGTGATGAGTACTGTTTTAGATCAGAGGGAGCTAGATACAATTTGGAAGGAATGAGAAATAGAAGTTAAAAAGTGGAATATTACTGTACTTTAGTCCAAGAAAGGATATCTGTCCTTTTTAGAGAGCAGCATGATTGCAAGAAGGTTCAGCCAGTGGCCGTGCTCGTTAGAGCAATACCAGAAACAACCTGGACTTCCGTGGCAGTGCAGTGCCCTGCCAGGCCACAGACCATTTTGGTCTGTTTTCATATGGATGCTTCGACCATGCATAGAGAGTTGCATTAGAGGAGATTAAGTGATAATGCATCCATCTTTGCTATAATTCAACCTAATTCAAGCCACATTTATCAGACATTGCTATGTGGCATGTTCTGTGCTCATCATGCACAAATGAATAAGGTTTGGACCCTGCCTTACTGACAGTCGGCTGAGGGAGGTCAAAAAGTCTTCATGTGCCCTGGCTGGTGTAGCTCAGTGGATTGAGCGTGGGCTGGGAACCAGAGGGCCCTGGTTCAATTCCCAGTCAGGGCACATGCCTAGGTTGCAGGCCAGGTCCCTAGTGAGGGCCATGTGAGGAGCAACCATACATTGCTGTTTCTCTCCCTCTCTTTCTCCCTCCCTTCACCTCTCTAAAAATAAATAAATAAAATCTTAAAAAAAAAAGTCTTCATGTGATACACTGGACTCATAATATAGCAAAAACAAAGATCAAGTCATATTCTTCTTTGTATATCCACAGTGTTTCACATACAGTAGATCTTCAGTAAAAATTAGATAATTATAGATACTAGCAAGGTGGCTATAGAGACCCCCAAAATAAAGAAACAATTTTACCAGGAGAGACATTAAGAAAAGGCTGATAAAAGAAGCTATAATTACATCGGGACTTAAAAGCTATCTAAAACTTCACTTCGTTAAAAGAAAAAGTAGGAAAAAATGTATTCCTGGTTGAGAGACTAAAATTAGGCAAGCGAGCATGACTTAAGACAAAAGTAATAATAGTATTGACTAAATTCATAATTCATTCTGGGTGTCATACATAGTTCATTTTATTCTGACGACAATACTGTGGGAGAGTATTATTGTATTCAGGACACATGTGAAAACGTGATGGTCACAGAGCCGCCAGGCGTCAGGGCCAGAATCTGAACCATTACCCTTCATGTACAATGTTCCTTGGGGAAAAGCAGGGAGGGCAGGGGAGATCCTGATGGTTTTTCATCAGAGGAATGGCATGTTTGGGTTTGTTTTCAGCCAAGAGGAACCACGGTTGGAAGGTGGCAGCTTTCTGCCAAGATTACCTAAACCCAAGTCAACAATCAAGTTAGAAAACATACGTCTTTGAGGGTGTGATTCAATTGAACTGATTTGAAGGTAGGTACTACATTTGTAAGCTCTGAACTTACAAGCTCTCAGTACCATTGAATGTAGAGATAATCTATAATAAATTTATATGTTGAATATTTGTATTTTAAATTAGTGTTGGGCCCATGCACAGACATTTGGAAATAGGATTTTGAATATACCTTACCTGTTTTATGCCTTTTTCTTTCAGGCAGCCAAATACATAAGGATTCTGCATTAGAGCTCACTTTGGTATAATAAATGGCTTCATGCTATCTTAAGAAATAAAGTGTTACACCTTTGGTATTATTTAGAAAAATTACTTCGGCTATTAGCTTACAACTTGTTTTCGTGCTCTCTTCAGAGTCTTTAGGGCACAGGTGGCAAGCACAGGGCCCACGGGCCGAATCCGGCCCTCCACCTTGTTTCTACCTGGCTGCAGTGCTGAGCTCCAGCTTAACTGTTAAGGAGTAATTACATTTGTACAGTCCTAACATTACATTTGGCCCTTTCAGGGCAACCGTGAAGCTGATGTGGCCCCCGGTGAAAATGAGTTTGACACCCTTGCTTTAGGGACTAACGCCTCATTCAAATTTAGAGGGTGGAAGATAAGGCAACTGGTTGGTGCTTTATTTAGCTAACTCCACCAAAAGTTCGTTGTATCTGCAAACATCATTTATAAATATTTAAAAGGTTGCTATTGTCTTTTACTAGCAATGAACCCTGAAGGAGGACAAGAAATAATTAGAGCAGGAGGTTTAGGAAAAATCATTTTAAAAGGCTGATTGGTTTAATAAAGGTCCATGTGTACTCCGCCAGTATGGGAGGTTTTTAGTTTAATGTACTTTTATTGAGCTCTCACAAGTGACCTTGCACTATATTTTTAGATGGGAAGTTTATGTTGGGTGGTGTGCTGAAACAGAAAATATAGGACAAATGGCAACTGCTCAAAATCTGTGAGCAAAAATGTTGACATTCTCAGAGAAGTGCACCCAGCGAATTGCAACCCCAGCCATGACAAGGCCGGAAACCATTATGGCAAAACAAATGGGAAAGCTCATCGCTATTTGATGATTGCTTTTCTTAGAACTTCATTAAAAACACTTCTTACTCTTTCAGTTTTGAGGAGAGGGTATGACTATTATCAAAATCATTATGATTTCAGAAGTTGATCCATTCCCAAGGAGTAACTGAATTTCCCAATAAAGTAACCCCAGAGTAAACATCTCTTGTTGCCCAGTGCATTCCACAAAGCATCTTTAGAGACTTTTAACATTGTGTTCCAAGGTCCTTGATGAAATAGCCATGGATAGTGTTGAAATCAGTTCATTTGGGTGATGGCCTGAAAAACAACCTCAGTGTAGAATGCAGAATTCCTGGGCATGCGTGTTTCCATGATAATAGTCATCTCCATTCTTCCAGGGTAGTTTATTGCTTTAGTCTATTTGCTATAAAGCTGCTCTAGCTATGGCTCCCTACCCAACTCCCAAATTCCCAGGAGTACTCAAAGAAATTCAAAATTATTCATTTTTTTAAACTAACAGTATACCATAGGATCCACAGTGTTCTGCTTATGTTATCCAGACTAAGTTTGAAGGAAGCAGTCTCTGCAAAATGATAAACCATACAAGAAGAGATCCTTTTCATGAATCATCTTGAGGAGAAGTTTTCTTACTCTGCCTTTATATTCTGGTCAATAGAATTCTGTCAAAAAAATGTTGTTTGATTTATGCAAGTTCAGATACTATTGATTAAAAAGTAATGTGGTTAGGCCTTCAAAATTTTATAGAAGTTTTTAAAAGGGCTAAAATAATATTGTGAAATAGCCTACTTTTAACCTAAACACACGTATATAACACATACGATAGCTATAGGTAATACATAAAGGCATCACTGGCATGTGAGTCTGTCAATCACTGTCAATCCCGCCCCAAAAGAGAAGATAAAGTACTTAGCTAAGAAGTAGAAAAGGTCTTTCCAGGTTCAGATCAGAGTCTTCCCCATCACCTCTCATGATGTTATGCAAAAACATTATTCTATATAAATGTCATTGCTATCTGCAAATATCCAAATACCCAGTCTAATCCCTCTAAAAACTGATTTAATAAAGACATGTCTTTGAGAGACTGTGGTCCCAGAATAACATCAAATCAAACTAAAAATTTGTCTCTAGGCTTGGAATGGAATTACAATTTTCCTTATTGAACCTGCTAAGCACCTTATATTTGTGCCTTCTGGGGATGTCTCATTAATGTTACCTATGAGGCATATTTTACATTAAACGGGCCAATAGGAACACCGACAAGCAGGTCCTAAAATGCTGCCAGTATATTTGTTGTAAAACAATGACTATAAAATCCCAGAGGTGCCATATTTGCATACTAGCGGTCTTGGGACAAAGCTTATCCATCCTGGAGTTTTTGTAACTACTGAAAGCCAGACATTTCCATTAATCATGCAAACCAGTACTAAGCTTGTGCATGCATGCTCACAATTTAAAGTTTTATATAAATTTATGTGCAAATTAAGTGTAGCCTTCAGGCTTCTGGCAAGTTGCCACTGTACCCTTTGGAAGTTTAGAGCTTGAGTGGCTCAAAATTATAGCTTTTTCCACTGAGGTCTGCTTCATTGACTTGTGCTTTTTTGTGGTCTGCTGGGGACTTGATGCCTGACTCTAAAATGTACATTTATGTTCTTATCTCTTCACTTGGGAGACCCAATGAATGAATTATTTAAGTTTGGAGGAAATATTTTGTGCTCATTTTTTCATTTTCAAGACTTTCTGTTAAGCTCATTGAAAACCTTCATTTGCAAATAATTATGTGAACAGAGTAGTAAAGAGGTAGACAAGTCCTCTTGCTTTTAGCTACTTCCTGTTAAAACTTACCTTTTAAAATGGTTGACCTTATGAACATAAAATTGGTCTTCACTTATTCAAAGATCACTTACCCAGCAAACTCTGCTAGTTGATTTCCAAATACCTGGAAGAATGCCTACAAAAACAGTCAAAATTGATTTTGCAGTCTCTGTACCAAAGATCATGCACTACACCCATGAAAGAAAGTTTCTGACAATCAATAAAAGCCCACTGTATGCATACTTTATCTTTAATTCTAATATATTTAATGAGTTTGTTTCCTGGTCCACATCAATTTGGGTATAACAACTCAGAATAAACTCTTTTGTGTCTAGGCCAGGCCCCCTGACTCTAAGAAGCAGTGACACTTGACAATCTGATAATACATGGGAGAGGAAAAACCAAAACCAAAAGCAAAAGCAAAACAAAACCAAAAAAAAGCCCAAAAAGAAACTGGCTTAAGAATGTCAGTCTGAGGACATTTTCTATGTTGTCAAAATCTCCGTTCACTTCTACAGCCCATGAGATTATCGTGGCTTTCCTACACAACAAAAATATGGCTTAATTCATTCAACACATGGGTATTAAGAACTTAATACATGCCTGGAGTTGGGGAAGCAAAGACAAGTAAAAAGTAGTTCACATCCTTGAAAATATTGCAGTTTAGCTGGGAAAGTAGAAACATTGGCAATTATGATAGAGACAGAAAATGCGGCATATAGAGAAAGAAAATGAGAGCGTAGAGAAAGAAAAAACTGATTTCTTTTGAAGGCTTAATGGATAAGTACCAGTTGAAATGATACTGAAGAGCTAATCAGAAGCTTTCCAAATTGATAATGGAGAAATGGATATAATAGAAAGAAAGAACAGTGTACGCAAAGCCATAGAGTAATAAAAGAGCATGTTGGGTATAGCAGGCAGAGTTCTCAGATGACCCCCAATTCCCACCCCTGCTGAGCATGGCTGGCGTAACCGCTTCCCTTGAGGGTGAACAGAACATACCTGTAAATATGATGGGGTATCACTCACATGCATATGTTGTATTATATGTCAAATGAGATTTTGTAGATGGGATTAAGGTCCCTAGTCAGTTCATCAAAATGGACATTATCTTGGTGAGTCTGACCTAATCAGGTGAGCCCTTAAAAAAGATTAAAAGATTCAAAGAAAGGGAGAGATTCTCCTGCTGTCCTTGAAGAAGCAAACTGCCACATTGTGGATAGGTCCTCTGTTAGGGATTTGACAGCCACTTCTAGGAGCTGAGAGTGGCCCGTAGTTGTAGTAGTCCCTGTAACAGCTTGTGAAAAAACAGCGACCTCAGTCATATGGCTGCAAGAACAGATTCCACAAACAATCTGAAGGAATAAGAACCTGAATGTTTCCCTAGTTAACCTTTCATACAAAGGTGCAGGTGCCTGATCCCATGATTTCGCTTTAATGAGAGCCTGGCTGGAGGACCCAGCTAAAATGTGCCAGAGTCCTGATTCACAGAAACTGTGAGATGATAAAAAATAGCAAATTGTCATTTTAAACAGCTAAATTTCTCATAATTGGTTATACACCATTAAAAAGGAATACAGAATTCTTGGGGAGCAGAAGTTTAAAATTTATGGATCTTGAGGTAGATGGACAGACAGTAGGAGAAATATAAACAAGGGGAAAACTAATTAAGGATCTGATACATAATGAAAAGAAGCCTGGTTTTATCCTGTGGGTCACAGGAAATCATTAAAAAGTAGTTATTGTAAACGGTGACTATAACAGGTTTATATTTTAGAGAGTTAATGTTGGCCTAAGGGACAAAGATGGATTGAGCAGGAGAGAGGATGGATGAAAGGAATCAGACTGTTCTAGAAACTGTCCTAGTAAGTGGTTATAAAAGTTTATTGAAAGGAAATGACAATAGGGAGGAAGCAAAAGGAGAAGATTAGCAAAATATTTTGAGGGTAAGATCAAGGTGATGACCAATGTGAGAGCAACATGAAAGAAAGAGATCAGTGGAGAATGATTACATTTCTTTGCCTCAGTGATGTGAGAAGAAGGGAAGATGAATGATTAGGGAGAGAAGTTTCTTTGGATTTTGAAAATGGCATGCTTTAACTGCCTGCAGGATTGCCGAGTGATTAAGAGGGAGCTACCCAGAGTAGGTTACAAATACAGTTCTGAACTCTAGAACAAAGTGGAGGCTGGAGACTTATTTGGGGAGTTATCAGTAGACCTGAAGGCACGGGAATAAATGAGATTATTTAAGACGAACATGTACTCTGAAAAGATGAAGACAGATTACACTTTAGGGAATTTCAATATTTACGTATAAGTAGAAGAGGAAAAGAATAGAACTAAGGAATTATTATGATTATTGGAGTAAAATCTGGAGAAATGCTATCATAGTATCGAAGGAGGAGAAATTTTCAGAGAATTAAAGATGGAGTATTGTCAAATGGCAAATAGAAGAAGTATTAAGGAAAAGCCTTTTGATTTAGCAATAAATTCACTCTACCTAATAAGAACAGTTTGGCCTTAGTAAGAGGGTTTCAAGGGAATGATGAGTGTTGAAACCACATTGTGGTGGATTTTAGAAATGAAGGAAGTGAGATATAATGGACCACAAGGAACTTCTTTCAAGTAACTAGGCAATAAGAAAAGAAGAAAATTAAGAAAAAAGAACATTATTAGAAAAGTGCAAAGACAGCCTATAGAGTGGGAGGCCATATTTGCAAATCATATACCTGGAAAGAGACTAGATAGATAGATATGCATAAATATATGAACTCTTACAACTTGATAATGATATATAATATAATATACCCTTACAACTTAATAGTAAAAATAACCCAATTAAAAGTGGGCAAAGGATCTGCATAGAATTTCTCAAGAGAAGATACAAATGGCCAATAAACACACAAGAAGATTCTCAACATCATTAACCAGCATGGAAATGCAAATAAAAAACACAATAAGATACCATCTCACACCACTAGAATGGCTAGTGTCAAAGAGTCAGATAACAAGGATGTAAAGACATTGAGACCCTCGTGTACTGCTGGAAGGGGTGCAAAGTGACATACAGCCACTTTGGAAAACAGTCTGGCAGTTCCTTGAACGGTGAAATATACGATTGCCATACAACCCAGCCATTTCACTCCTACGAATATACTCAACAGAAATGGAAACATATGTCCACATAGACATTTGTACACATCTGTTCATAGCAGCATTAATCAAAAGAATCAAAGGTAGAAACAATCCAAATATTCATTAAGGGATTTAGGGATTTAAAAAACTTGGTATATCTACACAATGGAGTGTTTTTTATCATAAAAAAAGAATAAGTTATTGATATAAGCAACAACAGGGATGAACCTTGAAAATAGTTTGCTAAGTGAAAGAACCCAGTCACCAAAAACCTTGTACTATATGATTCCACTGATAGGAAAATCCAGAATAGAGGCGTCTAGAGACAGAAGCAGGTCAGTGCTGCTTTGGGCTGCAGGGGGCGGGGCCAACACGAAAGGATAGGGAGGATGATCGCTGAGTATGTTTTTTTTTAAAGAGTTCTAAAATTGACTGTGGTGACAGTTGCACACACCTGTGAACATAATACAATCATTAAATTGTATACTTTAAACAGGTGAATTATATGGTATGTGAATATATCTCAATAAAGCTGTTTTTAAAAAGCAAGTAAAGGGAGTACTTCAAGGTAGATAGGGTCAAAAGTAACATTTCTTTTAGCTTGTGAGACGTTCCAGGACGTTTGCACTTTTGAAAAAAAGGAGTTGAGGGCCATTCAAAGTGATTGATGCTCCGGATGATAACTCTGAATCATCAGAAAAGGTCAAATCCTGTTCAATATGTAATATCTTTTAGAAAAAGTTCCAGCAAAAATATTTAAATGAAATATACTCCTTTGAACTCGAAACACATCTTCTTTTATTGGAAAATTAATCTGTGAAGAATAACATTCCCTCTTTGATGAATGACAAATGAGGTGTTACTCTAAGGAGAGGAACAATGGTTACCAAAAAAGTGTCTTTTCAAAAATTATTTATTATTTCTAAAGTCTTGAGGCAATTTCTGGGCTATGGAAAAAGAAAAGGAAATCTCATGATTCCCATAGAACTGTTCATAAGACCCGCGTTCCCCTGCAGCTGTCTGCTGCTCAGTGGCAAAGGTGGCGCCATCAGGCCACACACCTGTCACTCTGCTCTGGAGTAAGGACGAAGGGGCCTCGTGCTCAGCTGTGGAGCTGATGGATGTTTATCCAGCAAGATTTCTGGGACTCTTTGTATTTCAGCCAAAATGTTTGCTGTCACCATTTTGTTTCTCTTTTGAACCTGTGTTTAGCATTATTATTGCTTTCATTTATTTGTTCCTTTTTTTTTTTTTTTTTTTTACAAAGTACTTTGTTAGTCTTCAATGCCTGCCCTCGTAAAAGTACTTTGTTACTCTTTCAGTGCCTTCCTATCACCTGGCTATTAAAAACAGATAGTTCAAGTCTTGCTGGTAAACCCCTGGGGATCTACATGGATTTATTTGTTTTAAAATGTATTAGAATTCTCTGGGTACAGATTAATTTTGCTTGCTCAATATGTTTTGTTGTTGTTTCACCTGCTACTAAGTAGACACTGAAACTGGGAAGGGTTTTGTTTTGTTTGGTTTGGTTTGGTTTTATTTACTACCAAGTTCCATCAGAATTGTTTGAAAGTGCCTATTTTTCATTGGAATGATATTCCAATCATTCTGGTGAATGATTGGAATATCATATTGTTTGAGGTGGGTCAAACAACCCACCGCCCTCAGGAGGGGGGTCACTCACACAACGTAGCCAGATGTGCTGGGTGAAGAGCAAATATTCAGCATCCTTAAGGAAGGGCGAGACTACTTCGGAACTTGGCAAAATCTCAGCCCATTAAGAAAAGAGACCGACTTCCCATCTCTCTGCTGATGACCAGGGAAAATGGTCTGCTGGATTCTGAATGTGAGAAAAGGCAGCTGAGCCTCCTGTTGATGGAATAAGCCAGGCAAAACAACTCGTCTGGTGCTGTGAGGACGAGCCAGATCAGAGCGTCCTGTGAAAGGAAGTCCGACAGGGGCAGGGATTCATTTCTGGGAAGAACATAATGAGAGCAAACTGCATAATAAATAAGAGCTGTTTTTTTTTCTTGATTTGGATTTGACCTTCAGTGTGGATAGCAAGTGTTTTTTTAAACAGAGAAGTGTCTCTGGTTCAGTATAAGTGATGTTTCCATTTTGTACCAATTTAATGAAGATGGCTTCAGAGAGAAAAAATATCTTGTCTGTTCAGCAATTTCCTCAAGTTAAGAGTGAAAATCAGACTATTTTGCTTTTCCTCCAAAACTTACCACGTATTTTCTCCTCCCTTTCTATCCTGATACCAAAATCTCCAAATAAGTGCCTTCTACTGCCTTCAGAGGTCAGAACAGTGGATAAGAACTAACAGAGACCTGAATTCTTAAGAAAATTTTTCTGCCCAAAGGCACAAATTCATTGGTCTGCACCTACATGCCCTCAATATATTCATGAGAATGGAAAAATGTGGACTTTGGTCTGTGAAAACTTTAGTTTGAACCCATTTTTCCACTTAGTAGCTGACTAACCATTAGCCTCCTTAAGTCTCTATCACCTTGTCTTTACCTCTTTCCTCATCTGTAAATTGGAGATACTAATACTATCTAATATTGTTTGACAATCAACTAAAATACATGTGAAAGCTCTTTGTAGAGTGTAAAACATAATACTTAGGTTCATTAGAATATATCTTTGAACATTTTTCATCTAACTTTACAAAGGTAGGATTTGACACATGGGTATATGACTCCAAAGTTTATTTTTACTAAAATTGCCTTGTTAGTCAATTGTAAATAAATATTTATAAAAAATACTTAATACTAAAATTTATAAAATATTTCCAATTTGCAAGTCATTTTTCTTTAAGAGATATCAAACATAGATACTGTTTTCAAGGAGCGTATAGTTTATTGTGGCAGGCAAGACATGATAGAAACATTTTCTCTCATGAGTTACAAAATGATGAATCTTAAGAGACGTTCATTCAGCTATTGTTTGATATTTATCTACTGAGCATCTACAATGTGACAGGTGCTGTACTAGATCCTGCGGACAGAACGATGGGCAAAAATAGTCTTGGTTTTTGCCCCTTTGAAGCTTATTGTCTGGAAGGAGAAGAAAGCTATTGATGGTTAGTGACGTGAGTATTCAAAAGTGCTTGGAGGAATTGAAAGTAAACCCATTGGCCTAATATAAGGGAAGAGGATTAGCGAAAAAGTAATTGACAGGTATGTCGAAGCCATGTTATGAGAGTTTAGAATGTCAGGCTAAAGAGTTTGGATATTATCCTGTGATCCATAAAGAATTTCTGGATGTTTATGAATAGCAGGGACGTGTCCAAGTCTATGCTCAGTATAACAATGTGCCAGGACTATGGCAGATGTATTAGGTAGCAAGGCCATTAGAAGAAGAGAAACCATTTAAGAAACTACTTCAGCAGTGAGCTTCTTGAGGACTGAGACAAAGAGGGTCCAACTCAGGCAGTTAGAAATGAGAGCACCATGGACAAAAAGATGCAAAGGGTGCAGCTGTCAAAATATTGACCAATTTTGGTTGTAGATGGCAAGGACAACAAAGATTCATTAAATAAATATGTGGAAATTTTTAAAAATCTTGTAAATTAGCATTACTCTTTTCATTGCAGATGGAGTCCTTACCTAGGCATTGCATATATGTTAACATATAACTTTTGGACTTCAATTTGTTTATTAAATAAGATGAGTGTAATCACATAAATAAAACAATAATAAAGAATGTATTGAGTAAAGCAAATAGATACATTGGGTTCCTTTGTGGCAAATGGCTGTCCTAAATTCACCTATTCAATAGAGAGTGTCAGGGCTAGATAGAAGCTTAGTGACCTAAGTGAGCAGTGGGTTTTGCAAGTTAGGAAGCTGAAGTCCAGAGAGATTAAATGACTCAAGTGAGGCCAAGCAAGAAAGAAGAGCAGAGTCCAGATGTCCTCTTTCCCAGGCCAGGACTCTTTTGCCACTTCATGGAGTCTCTGACTTTGAGAACTGATGTTTATTTGGGAAAATGATATCCTCATTGCAGCTGGGCTTGCCCAACCCATAACGGCCTTACACTGTTCACCAGAGTCAGTGATTCCTTCTCTGCAAGAAAACAGCTGGATGTCGGCTATTCTAGCTAGGGCTCTAGACAGATTCTCTGTGTTGCCCATCCTAGGTTCTGTCCTATGTCTGAGAAAATTAAATTACTGATGGGAAAAGCCACTGTGAACTGAGAAGCCACTCAGGAAAGACCTCATTCCAAGGGGAAAAAAAGAAGCCAAAATGTATTCACGTGGGTTAAGTCGCATAAACCAGGCCTGGGAAAGAAGACGATATTGCCCATGGTGGCCTTATCACTATTTCCCATTTGAGTCACTGGGTGAAGAGACTATACCAAGAGCAAATGAAACTTAAAAACTACTGTTTCTAGACCTTCTCTGTGAAGGTGAAAATGACCGAGATGTCAGCAGAACTGGCATTGGTGGCCTGCAAGGTGGAGGGCCGCCTGCAGGGGCAGCGTTAGTGTGTGCTGTGCTGGTCACGTGCCAGCACCTTGTTGCCAACATCTGCTTCCGTGGTTTTGGGCACCGGCATTCTCAATACAGGAACCGGCATCAGAATCAGCAAATATGCCTCCATTTGGTCTTTGGTGGCTTAGCTGTCACTTTTACTTTGGCAGCCTGGCGGGGAAGAAGTGGGTACAAATAATGAAATACCAAGCATATTTGTGGGAACCATCTAGGGGATTCCCAGAATTTCTAGTGTGGAAATTGAGAGGGAAGACTCTCCTACAGAATGAGGTAGGGGTGAGCAGATAAATTCTCTTATTACCTAACACCACTTCCACAGTAAAATACAAAAAATAACTTAAACTAATTATTTTATACTAATGTTTGTTTTTTAAAATAGTCTTAGCCCGTGGAACATTGTTGGGGGCTTGGTCAGCTGTTGGATTTATATTTCTGAATGATCACAGTTTCTGTAGAAACGGACCATTGATAAATTGACTCTTTTGCCATAAGTATTTTGAACTTTTTAGAATCTGGGTGACTCACTATCATCCATCTATGTTTTCTCAACTTTTAATGATGACAAAGTACATATCTACCTGAGGTATTGGGTGGATATTCTAATTGTCTCTGAGAAAAACACAGGTAATGGCAGTGAGCCCCTAGGAGCGCCCGTTTGTACAACATGGCACTAGCTTCTCAGACATAGTTGACTGGTTCAGAATATGGGCCCATGACCTAAGTTGAGCCAATGGAATATTCTCTCTAAAAATTGACACAGTTCTGGTCTTAGTTTTGGCTTATCTCTTAATTGCTAGTGCTTAGGCATAGCGAGCTGGTCTGTTCACCACCAATTATACTGGAACACAGAGAAAAATTGTCTGTGGAGCACGATAAGAGTGAAGCTGACATGTACCAGAAGAAGATCTGAGAGGTGGAAAGAGATTCCAGCTTTCCAGCCCCTGGTTCTCTGTCCTCCTGGGAGCCAGTGTATTTTTTATCTTGGGTACTGCAAAACATTTCTATATTCTATCATTTTATGTCTCAAAAAAAACTTGCATGTGTTTTATTTTTCCGAAGAAATGGGTGAGTAATATTGTTCAATACAAAACAATACAAAGGAAACACTGTTGTTCCAAATACTGGCAGTATGGTTGGGGAAACAGAAGGGTCAAATTCAGACAAAGTGTAACGGAGTGGGAAATGCATAGCTGGGGGTGACAGCCATGCCTGAATTTGAATTCTGGGTCTTCCACATGCAAGAGACTATCAATAGTGGGTAATACAATGCTCTCTGGCCCTCAGCTTCCTCATCTGTAAAACGGGTATAATAAAATTATCTACTGCAAACAGTTTGGGTGAGGATTTAAAAAGATGATGCATAAAATGTTCAAAAAGTACCTAGCACACAATGAGAATTCAATAAATATTATAACATTATTATTTATGTGCTCATGGAAATAACATTAATCAGCTTGTCCTCAACAAAATTATCAAAGATCATGTGTTTTGTGATGAAGTTGTTTTTGTTTGTTTTCATGCGCTCTGAGTTTTGTGACACCAAAGAGGTATGGGCAAGCTGCCTAGGTGGGCTCTGCAAGGGACTCTAGGCAGCCCAAAGACAATGAAAAGATGCAGATGGCCAGGCATATGAGAAAAGAGGCCATACAGGTCGGGAAGAAATGCTTATGTACAGAAGAGAAATCACCAAGGCCAGTCCTGAGAAAGATGTCCTGCTGTGTGGAATGTCCCTGAAAATCACTTAGCCCCTTCACAGAGCACTTTCTACACATTTACAGGAAGGAGTCACATCATCCCTTTCACTTCATTCTCCATCCTGAGTGAGCTCTGTCTTCAGGATTGTTTGCAGGACCATCCCATCCTTCTTCCCAAGGACAAGATGCCTGTCAACTTCACTAGAGTAAAGGTGGCCCGCTGGAAACAAACTGCCCTTGTGCAGACAAGGGTCCCCGGAGTTTAGGAGGAGGGCAGAGGAAGCCATAGGTTCTCTTCCAAACGCTCACCATCCTGGGGGAGAACCCACTCTGTAGCTGCCTCCGTGCCTTGCTCCACAAGGCATTTGGGAAACACTGCTGGTGTAACTGTCAACAGGACCTTTTCTCCACTTTTTTCTAACATGTAAAGGGATTGTGGTCAACATACATTTTTCTTTTTTGTTGGTCATTTTCAATGAATTTGTCTTTCCACCCTTTTTCATATTGCCCCTTTGCTGTCTATAGGATTAGATACTCTGTTGGCAAAGGTAATTATTTTTATTTCTGCAGGGGAGGAAAAGGACTTAAGTGAACTTGTTTGGGGGTAGTGCTTAAGCTAAAGAAAATTTTCTAGATTAGAACAACAGGAGAGGGAGGAAAGGAAAGTCAATTGGGAGCTCAAAATTGGATGAAGCACGGAGGGACTCGCTGGGCACAGGATGTGAGGGCAGTGAGCACTCTGGCCTGACTGAGGGGCCCTCTGCTCTCACTGATGGCGGCGCTACCCCTGCAGCCTAGCACACTCTTTCATTGAATTCTGCTGTTTTTCTGGGTTGGCACAAAAAAAAAATCTCCTGGCTACCTTTGCATAACTGTTATTTTGTATGGGCCACAGAGAGACTTCTTCTAGAGATGCTACAGGTTACAAGCCTTGTGATATTATTTCCTATCTAAATAAAATGTGCCCCATATCTCCGTTAAAAGCAGAAATGACTTTCTGGTAACCTTATTTTTATGCAATCTCTCATCCTTTGTGGCTCCTCCCCTGAATCTACACATCAGTCTCAGCGGGTTTCCTTGCTCTGACTCCTACCTTACTGTTGTTTTCATAGGGTAATTAGGTCTATTAGGACCTTTTTTTAATTCCTGAGATACTCTAAAGATGCTAATGAAAGCTGGTCAATTCAGCTCTGAGTCTTTTAAATTATTTTTCCAGTTAAAATTTAGAACCAAATGGAATTCATTAGCACCTTTTAGCTATGTAGCTGCTTTATTAGTGACACGGATTGAGTTCACTAAGTTTCAGAGAAAAACAATAAAATAATGAAATAAAGGCAATTCTCTCCCCAACTTATTTTTATATTGAATGGTAACCCCATGCTTCCCAATAGTTGGGGGAAAAAATCAACCATCATATGTAAAAGGGGGGTTTGCAATATCAATATAATGATATTAATATACTAATATAATGATTGATTAATGAGTGATCTGATTAAGTTAATAAACTTGGGAATGAGTTCAAAAAAGCAAGGGAAACAAATGTGTTTGAAAGAAACTGGGTCCGTGACGAGGAGGGAGGATCTCAGAGGATAGCAATGCTCTGAGCCTGCAGAGCAGCCGCTGTGGGAGACGCATCCCACACGGAGGCCGAGGGAGCCCGATTTCACCTGCTTGTGGAACTTTCTCAAGCAAGGGTCCCTTATCACTTCTATAATATCATTCCCCTTTCTACTCTACTGGAAGTATAGAGTATGGAGCTCTTATCCACTATCTAAATACAGCCAAATAAATAGACTAAATAAAAGTACCACAAGGCAGTCATTTTCATAATTAAGGGAAGAAAAAAGCCACTGGATAAGACAATTCCAACAGCGGAAGAATGAAGATCTATGAACTGGAACACTAGAAAAGTCTTGGGTTGCTTTTCTCTCTTTTTAATAAGCCTAACCAAAGATTATAGTGTTGCACTTTTATAGAATGGTTTTGTTCATTCATTCCGTAGAGTCACCAACTCCCAAAATGCAGGCATTAGGGTGCATGCTGAAAGTACAAAATAAGTCAGATACGTTCCCTCACTTCAGGGATTTCATGATCTTAGGTGGGAGATTTCCATGTAAGCAATTTAATACAATAATCATATGGCAAGGATTGGTAATATAGTGCAGAAAATTACAATGTTATTTCAAAGGGAGTCACCATTAGTTCAGCTCAGAGGTATCTGTATCATTTAACAGAGGTGCCAACAATTGAGTTATAATCTGAGAGAGGAGCAGGAGCTTACCAGGTGGAAGAGAGAGGATATCTTTTCTGGTGATGAGAAGGACTAAAGGAAGCAAACGCAGGAATGAGTGACATGATGTGACATGGCAAGGACGTGGCCGAGGCGTGGTATGTATGGGGGGATACATGGGGGTTAGTAAATGGAATTGAAGCGTAGGTTAGCACCAGATCGTGAAAGGATTTTTCTGCTGTCTTCCATATATGAAGAATTTTGGACTTTATATTTTATGCATAAGGTTTTACTATCTGGTTTTATTTTTATACTTCTCTATAGCAAAGAAACTTGAAAAAATGTGTCTGAAAAGGTTAACTCTTATATACCATATAGACTGGGTGGGAGAGAAGACAGGAGGTGAGAGAAAAAGGCTAGTTCACTGTAGTAATCTTAGAGGAGAAATAACTAGAGCTTGAACTAAGGTTGTAGCAGAATAGATAAAGAAAAGAAGGATGGAACTGGAGAGTAGTAAGTGAAGGAAGCCAGGTGATAAAAGACAAATACCATATGATCTCAACTATAAGTGGAACCTAATCAATGAAACAAACAAGTGAGCAAACTAGAACCAGAGACATGGAACAAACTGACAGTGACCAGAGGGGGCGGGGAGAGGGTAACAGGGGGAAGAAAGGGAAGGGTCAGGTCAAGGAGCATGTATAAAGGGCCCATGGACAAAGACAAGGGGTGGAGGAGGGGTGAATATGGAAGGTGGAGGGTGGGTAGGGCAGGGGAGAGTAATGGGGGAAAAATAAGGACAACTGTAATTAAACAGCAATAAAAAAGACATTAAAAATAAAATATGGATGGATGTAAAAAAAGAGAATACAATAAAATTGGTCTATCAATTAAAAAAAAAGAAGGATTCAAGATATACTGATGAGATACAGTGAACAAGAACTGGTGAGTGGTTGGATCTGAATGTTGAGGGGTGAAAAAAATTTGTAAGTAACCCAAAGATTTCTCCCTTAACCAACTGGATGATGCACTGATTCCTCTGGCATATAGGAAGGGAGCAAGTGAATAGGTGAGAAAATGCAGTAAGTTCAGTTTTGAGCACCTTGAATTAGCAGTTTGTGGAGGGTAGTCAAGATGACCTATCTTCTAGGCAACTAGAAATATGGGATTAGGGCCTAGGAAAGCTAGAGGACCAGAAATAGTTTGGTGGTTCCCAGAATGCAGGGAAACTGAAGTCGCCGGTGTGTATAAGACTGGCTGGCTTGAGCTGGAGAGGGGAAAATGTCCGCTGCAGGTGTGAGCAGAAAGCTGGGAAGGAGGTGGAAGGAAAGGAGTCATAGTGACAGGAGAACCAGAGAAGAGCTGAGGCAAAAGCAGTTTCCAGGAGGAGGGAGCAATCAATGGTTTTTTTAATGACTCGGAGGCATCCTATAAAATACAGTGTGTGTTTTGAACTTGGCGATCTCAGTAAATTCAATTTCATGGTAGTGATGAGGCAAAAACCAGATTATAGAGTGTTGAAGAGTGGATGGAGGGAGGAGGGAAGCAAGAGTTAGTGACTCGGAGCTCATTGGAGAGAGAGCAGGATCCAGAAAGCAGTGCATTTGAAAGGAGAGAGGCATGTTTACAGACTTAAGACAAAGCCCAGAGGAGGGAGGATCATTGAAGATTCGGGAGAGAGTAGAGATATAGAGTCCCCTCAGTATACACACGTGCTTATAAATTATATCTTTCAGCCTAAACTGCAGTTTGCCAGGAACTGAACAGTAGCCAAGTAAAAGTGATATTAACCTATAGCAAGATCTACCTGGGTGGGGACAGTGTGCTTCGTTTTTAAAACCAAAACAAAAATAATTGAGAACTCATGAACCATTTAAAGTTCTTTTTTATTCCTCCACAAACTATTCCAGTTAACAGGGGAAAAATAAAGTTTCTAAATAAAGTCTTCCCCTAGGATTGCATTTTTGACTTGCCAAGCCAAACGAACCAAATCTTTTGTTTCTCTAGCAATCTTGCTTCCCAAGAAAAATACACCTGCAAGTATCAGGGGCCAGGTTTTCGTACCCTTAGCCAATTTTTTTCCACCCCTAGAACAGCATTAGAGGGCACTTCTCCATTGTGTTATGCTCTCCTTCAGCCAAGAAGGTTCAAAAATGTAAGTTAAAGCAATCAAATCACCGTCTCTATTTTGGAGGTGAAGTAATTGCCCCTCATTTGCTCCTGAGGATGCTCAGGCTATGAAGTGATCCCTTCAGTGTATTCCAAGGATATATAGTTTGAGGATTCTTGACAGTTCTGGCACAGTAGCATGCAAGTTACCATGTGTTAGTGCTTGTGATAATAGCTATTGTCTGTACCATCTAATTATCTCGTCTGGCATTCTACAATCAGTCATTCTTCCATGGCTTGATGAGAAGGAAACTCTTCATATTTTATGTGCATCGTGGAGACAATAATTCCCTAAGTGCAAAACCCAGACACTTTATGTGCAATTCTGGCATGCAGGCAGGCTTTGTAAAATTCCAAACCATGGAAACTTTACCCAGTGTATTTTATTTTGGAACTTTGGGGTTTAAAAAAAAATTGAACTAAAAGATGGTAGTTCTTGAGATTATTCTGGTATCTAGAAGTTCTGATATACCTAAGTGTGAATAGTTGGTGATTAGTTTCTGTACTTAATAAAAGGAAAAAGGGGAGTAAATTTCTGAATGTTTACTATATGCTAGGTACCATGAAAATGGCATCATTTGTCTTATTTCTCACAATAATCCTGAGATATGTATCTACAGATAAATAAATAAATAGATAAATAGCTTGACAGAGATAGATAGATAGATAGATAGATAGATAGATAGATAGATAGATAGATAGATATTTTCTCCATTATGTGCATCTAGAAATTAAGGCTTAGGTTAAATAGTTGTTTTCAGATATCACAACTAGTGAAGGGCAGAGCTCACGGGTAACTCTCTGGCTGCCTGAAAACTTCCAGTACTCTCTTTCAGTGCCATTTTAAGGTATTTGATTCCACAAGGAACCAAAATATTGATTCTGTACAGAAGTAGAATAGTAAATACTAAGAAAGAACCACCAATAGATCCTATTACTCATTGTGTGAGGTACAAATGCTCAAGAAGCTCCCTAGATCCTCTTCGATACAATTTTCCATTCCTTTTTAGGCCACTTTAGCTTCTCCATGCTCAGTCATTTCACTGACTCTGACATAAGCCATGTACAAAGATACGTTTGGAATGCTTCCCTTCCTCTACCCACATCCTCCCTTCTAAACTCATCTTGCTCTTTTTCCATGATGCCAGCTATGAGTGAACAAGCCTTCAATAAACTTTCCTTTCTCTGCTCTCTTGTCTTACTTCAAGAGAGCTACCATTTAATTTATACAAACTGATACTGCTATATAGATATTTTACCCATCTTCCTATTTGCCTTGTCTTCTTATTAAACCTTCCTTTATCATTGTCCTATACTTGGCACGAGTCGAGGCCAATAGCAAAAGAAAGTGTTCAATAATAATACTTCTGAATGAGAAGTTGATATGATTTTTTTGAAGTGTTTGACATGGAGAAAAAGAAATAGAAAAGAAATTTAATTCTTGAATTGTGAAGCCAAAGGAAATCCTCATGAGTGCACCATTTAACGTGGACACAAACATCCCTTTTGACAAGCTAAGACCCTTCCTCTTGACTGCAGGAAACAATCAAGCCTCCTGGGCACTGCCAGCTTGTGTAGAAGCCAAGCCCAGGCCAAGGCAGGACAGCTGTGGACCATGCAGTAGCAGGAAACCACCCCAGGGGAGACTTCCCCGGGGATCACCCAGTGGTTGATTCAGCGCCCACCGACATCCTATTCGATACTGTCTGTTATATCACAGGGACCAGAAGTCTTAGCAATGCATCTCCACAGACTCCCTCACACACAGACTTTTATTCCCATTAAGTAGCAACAAACCTTTGAACAAGATGTGTGGGGCAGTTTTGACACCGGTAGTGGTTTCCTGAAGTCTCCCGACCTGTGGGTGTAGCAACACACTTTGCACCAGAGAGGCAGCAAACTTAGTGAACACTCTCCCAATCCTTGCTCTTTCATCCCTTCAACAGTTTTCTAGCATGTTCCCCATTATTACATTCCTTTTCAGTTTGAAATTCCTAAAATGGTTTACCTTTTCTTTCCTTTTTAAAAACATTTTTACCATTTATTTTTAGAACTGTTTGTGTTGGTAAATAAATACATGGAAAAAGAAAAGTTTTTTTTTTTTTTTGCATTTCAAAAAATAAATTGTTTGGAGTGACACTGATGAATAAAATGACATAGGTTTCCAGTGTATGATTCTGTGATACATTGTCTGTATATAGTTTTGTGTGCTCACCACCCAAAGTCGATCCTTCTGTCACCATACATTTGACCCTCTTTACCCTTTACTACTTCCCCCACCACCCTTTTTCTCTGTTAGCCCCCACACTGGTGTTTGTGTCCATGAGGTTCTGTTTGTTTGTCTTGTTTGTTCATGTACTGTTTTTAGTTTTATATTCCTCATATGAGTTTTCTTTATTTGTGCAGAAAAGGACTTGAGCTAGGACCAGAATCCCAACTCCACGCTCAGCGAGGAAGATTAAGGACAAGAAGCAGTTACAATGGAAGGAATCCGCTTTATCTAATGAGCCGGAGTCTTCTCTCCTTTCCATCGCTGGTGCCGAGCCTTTTTCTCTGTAACACATTTCTATGGAGTGAATTGTGTCCCTCCCTGTCCCCCCAACAATTAATATGTTGCAGCCCCAGCCCCCAATGTGATGATATTTGTAGATGGGGCTTTTGGGAGGTATAATTAGGGTTAGATGAAGTCATGAATATGGGCCTTTATGATATTAGTTAATGGCTTTATAAGAATAAGAAGAGAAAGATTTCTCTCTTTACCATGTGAGAACACAGCGAGAAGATAGCTGTCTATAGGCCAGGAAGAGAGCCCTCACTAAGGACCAAATTGGCCAGCACCTTGATCTTGGACTTTTAGCCTCTAGAACTATAAGAAAATAAGTGTGTTGTTAAAGCCACCCAGTCTACAGTATTTTGTTATAGCAGACTGAGCACATTAACAAAACAAGGATCAGCATTTGGAATGCATTAAACCTATTTCCCTGCTTTCACTCTGTCTCCTTTATTACAATGAGCTGCTGACACTGGCACTGGATTGCTCACCAGCTAGACCAGGACAGCTACAAGGAGTGGCCTGAGTTTCCATAACACGTGGATTTGACCTGCATTATGACATTCTTTAGTGACCCCGAGTCTGACCCAGGCTGGCTCACTACATCACTCAGAAACAGTTATGAAGATTGCTGGTAGCTTCTCCTGACACTGGAAACAACAAAAAAGCCACCTCCCAGTGATTGTTCCTTTCCCCATCCTCCATTTCTTCTAGCGCTTGGGCTGAGGGTAGACATGATTCCTGAAAATTTTCTGGGAAACAATGACTCCTATAAATGTCCCTTTTTGTTGCAGGAGAGGTACATCAACAAAGCCAGAGAGGTGTCTTTTATGCCCTAGAAATGGGGTGACCTGGGACTCCCAACTCTCCTCGAGAATAAGAATTGGAACTTACCAGAAGGGTCTGAGCCCTGGAAGAATCCCTTCTCCTGCCCCTTTAGAAATTCCACATGAGCTCCAGAGAAAATACTGCATGGATTTTCTTCCTGTAGACACCCTTAAACTCAAGAGTTGGGAGGAGTTCCTTCACCCTGATGATCCAAAATTTCTGTGCAGGATGAAAGTAGACTTTTTCTTTGAAAATATTGGGAAGGCTAATTGATAGAAAGTTGGAACAAAAATAAAGAGTGTTACACTCATCTGCAGCTCTGAAAATAGAAATTCTTCCTCCTGATGGCCATGGTTTGCGGTCATGATGACCACGTAACTGGTATTAAAAACAGAATAAATTAAACGGTGAGATGGAGAAAACCTTTAGAGGAAAGGAGGCCATACCACCCTTGTACTATGATCTTTCTGGAAGTAAAAACTGTAGAAAATGCAAACAGTTGGATTAAGACTATGTACATGCTATTGTGGAACTCTGCATTCTACATTTGCTTGAAACAATAGTTGTTCAATGTGATAAGATATAGAATTACTTGGGAAGGATCCAAAATTATTGAGCACCCTCAACTACTTTCATGGCAACTCCCCCGAACATCTCTATTTTATACATACTCTATATTGCTGCACATAGGTTTCACCGTAAACCCTTTTGCTGGTGAGCTGTCCTGGATTACAGATGCAGCACTAGGCCTCGCTTTCCTTTTGAATGGAGTAGCTTGCAGTGAGGGTTGGGAGCTGGTAGGTAGTACAAGGACATACATTCACATATGCAGTTCCAAGTAAAAGATAGAGGAGACACCCTATTCAGAACTCTGGATACAACTTTGCCTTGCCAGTAGGGGTAGCTGCTGAGCTGCCAAAAGATGCTGTGCTACCGTAGAGGTTTCTTCAAGCTGAGTAGGAGCTTTAAGACTTGGTCCAACATTTTCAGTTAATTTTTGGCCACTCCCCCTAAAATACTGTGTCTTCCAATCATGCATAACTACTCATCGTTGCTTTACCACACATCGAAATTTGCTTTTGTTCATGTTGTCCTCTCTCTGCCAGGGATGTTATCTCCTTCCCATTCTTCAAAGTCAGATCAGATATGACCGTCTCTGACCATCCATTCTAGAATCCCCAAGTGGAACACATCCTCCCTCACACAGTGTGTCCTACTGATCTCCCTCTCTGTCTCTCTTTCTCTCTGTCTGTCTCTCTCTGTCTCTCCCTCTTTCCTATCTATCTACCCATCTCTCACACTGTTGCAACTTTTTCTTTATCTATTTATTCTCTATCTGAAATGTGAGGTTTCTGAGGGCAAATTCAAGTGGTGTTTGCCTTTTATCCTAGAACCCGATGTAGTTCCTGCCACAAAGACACTTGTGTGGACAAGGAAGAGGATACCACTGAGAAATCATGTCTAGATAGCTCACAGAGTCCATATTCCAAAAGGTAGCATGAGTTGAGGAATGAGAAGATTTTCATGTTTATCTACCCCTCCAGGGAGCAGGAAACACACTTCCCACTGGACTCTGCCGTCTGCTCATATGGGTAAGTGTGAGGTGGGTGATTCCTGCTTGAGTCAGTGCCCACACTTCGAGGGGACGCAATGCTCACAGGGGAGGACTGGCGGGGAGACCGAACAGTTAACATTATTAGAAACACATGCAAGAGAGCTACTTGAGGTGCTCAGGCCGTGCCCTGGACAGATGGTGCGCACGTGTCTAGAGCCGGTGAAAATCGTCATCCCAGGCAGAGCACCCAAGGCCCGCCTTGAGTCATGACTCCAACAAGACAGCTGATTTCACTTGCAAGACAACGTCAGTGCTGCTTCAGGAATTATTCCCCACCGCCTTCTGTCACCACCAGGTAGTTTGAAGAGATTGGGGGAGGAGGGAGTAGACTCCAAGAATCAGAACTCTTATAACACGGAAGGATTTTCACATCAGAACCTAGATTTGTTTGTGCCAGGGGTGAGAAGGCATGAAATAGCTGGGCATGACTATTCCCCGGAGACTTGTCTTTTACTAGAAAGAACTTTGTAAATGGTAATAGGTATTAGACTAGCTGGAAGCAGATTTGCTCTGGGCCTAGAGACATAAAATAATCATCACTTTGTCTGATTCTAAATGGGCTTAGTATTGATTTGCATTATAAGAATTCCAAATTCCCACTATCCTGGGAAAGTAATCCAAACCCACTGCTTTTCATTCCTGATTGCT
This sequence comes from Micronycteris hirsuta, assembly GCA_004026765.1. Lineage (NCBI taxonomy): Eukaryota > Metazoa > Chordata > Mammalia > Chiroptera > Phyllostomidae > Micronycteris > Micronycteris hirsuta. The sequence continues at coordinate 62,667 of PVJI01003289.1, forward strand.
TCCTGCACATAAACTTCTTTGAAATTCTGCACCAAAAGTGGAGAAGAATACATGTGAGAAAAAAAGGCTGACAAAATATTGCGTCTGCTCCGTCTGTATGGTTCCACCCCAAACAATTGGGGTCGGGTTCCATTTCAGCTGGTTCTCAAGGGTGTGGCTGGAGTCCAGTCCATAAACAAGGGGAAAACTTCAGATTAATATTACAGTCACACGCCACATAACAATCAACCACATAGACAATGGTGGTCCCATTAGATTATAATGAGGCTGAAAAATTCTTATCACCTAGTGCTGCTGCAGCTGTTGCAGCGTCATAGCACAACCCTTTGCAGTTGCCTGCAGTATTCAGTCCAGTAACACGCTGTCCAGGTTTGCGGCCAGGAGCACTAAAATACACCATACAGCCCAGGTGTGTAGTAGCACGGACCACCTAGGTGTGTGTGTGAGCTCACTCCAGGTTCGCACAATGACGAAACCACCTAACGATGCATACATCGAAATGTATTCCTGTTGTGCAGCGTTGCATAACTGTAGTCCTAAGAAAGCGCGAGAGAGCAGGTATGGTGTGTACAGGGGTCTCATCCCCACTGCATGGGACTTAGGATTCCTGTTAACACGACACTGCATGCCATGAAAACACTGACCTTAGAATTTTAGAGTGAAAAGGACTTTCGAGGTGATCTTCCCCCTCCTCTCCAGTTAAGAATCCTCACAGGGCGTTAACAGTGTCGAGACTCTAAATCCGGTCTCCTGACGTCCACGCCCACACGGCAAACTCTGTCCAATGCAGCAAACTCTGACCAATGCAGACCATTCTAACTTAGCGTATCCTGCAGGCCTGTTCGTTCACTCATGAACTCAATAAATAGTCATTCTCTGTTACGTGCCTGGATGGTTCTAGCTGCTGCTTGAGATATTTCAGCGAAGAAAACAGACTAAAGTTTCTCTACTTCCAGGGATTTTATATTCTAGTGGGATACCTAAGGAATGTCCACCTGACAGATCAGGGAACGGAGCCTCAAAAAAAAAAAAAAAAAAAACCAAAACAAAAGAATGGCTTATGAAACAAGGTAATTAATGCCAGGTTTGGCACTAGGATTTAGGGTTCTTCCTTCAAATTCATGGTTCCATCTCAAATTGTAGTCTGAACCACAAGAGGTGGAAAATTATGTTCACACAGTCCTTCTTATTCACGTCAGGCTGAAATCTGACTAAGGATGAAGGCTGTCTGAGGAAGAACAGACAGACAGAAAAGTTTTATTTAAAGAATGCAGATTAATTAGGTTTATTTCTAAGTCTGTGTCATTTTTATGTCTTGGTGATTGTTATGGGTTGAATTGTCTCCTCCAAAAAAAGATACATTGAAGTCCCAGGTAACACATCTGGTCTTATTTGGAAATAGGTTCTTTGTAGACATAATCAGGTTAAAATGAAATCAGTACAGTGGACCCTAATTCAATAAGAATAGTGTCTTCTAAAAGAGGACATTTGGACACAGGGACACTCATAGAAGAGGAGGATGAGAAGACACAGGGAAAATGCCATCTATTAGCCAAGGAATGCCTGGTGCTCACAAGGCCAGGTGATACGCATGAGAGAGACTCCTCCTCACGGTCCCCAGAAAGAAGTAACCCAGCCAGCACCTTGACTTTGGACTTGCTTTTGGACGGACGTCTAGCCTCCAGGACTGTGAGGCAATAACCTTCTGCTGTTTGAGCCACGCCGTTTGTGGTGCTTTTTTATGGCAGCCCTAGGAGACTAATGCAGAAATCTTAAAATGTCCATTTATTTCATGTACTTATGAGGAAAACAATTTTCACACTCTTGTGAATTGTACTGCATTTCTCACATCAGGAACACAGACTCGATAAGGCTAGAGGTGGAAGATAAACAGGTCTCAGAAAAGTATCACACTGATAAAGACTGAGCAAATGTCTGCCCCACCCAGGTCCCGGGCCAGTCACACACACTCCACACTTGGCAGCTCTAGGCAACTGTCTGTAAATGATGGGAGACCCAATCCCAGAGATAAAGGAGGTCTGTTCTCTTACTGTTTATTGTTAAGTCAGATATTTTCAAAAGTTTCAACTATGTGACTCATGCAGTTAACAAACCCACACAATGTGAGAAGATGTAAGGGAAGGAAATATTCTGATTTCATTTGTACCAAAAGAAAATCTCCAAATTGATGACGAATCACAGAAGAAATATACATGAACTTTCCTTATAGTGCAATTACCTTTGAAATTCACAGAGAAGGGGCTTTTCTTACATGCTCTCGGACACGGCCAGTCAAAACAAAATACTTTATTTACTTATAAATCAGTGTCAAGTTTAGGGATGACTTAGTTTGGGCGGCTACAAGGATGAAAAATGCATCAACCTGTTGGACCGAGTAAGCTTCTTCAGGAAATCCCTGGTACATAACAGATGCTCACCATGATGTTTGTTGATTGGAGTAAGCTAAAAGCTAATGAAAAACTAAAAGAGGGACCTCTTTATTTTAAATCAGAAAGGTATGGAGGAGTGAGAGGATGAACAGCAAAAATGAGTGCTATGCTGAGTGCACCTACATTGTAATAATTAAAGTCTACATTATAGTGCATTTCACTGCCCAGCGTTGTGTCGTCTCAATCCATGTGACTGTTTACAGCGACCTTGCCCTCAGGAGAGCACTGGAAAATGTCCAGTTACATCATGGTGTCTGGGAGAGGTTCAGTGTTAAACGCTTCAGGTGACTACATTTACTACCACATTCCATTCCCCTTGTGCATTTCACAATTGCCACAAAACTAGCTTGGTACCTGCAGTCTCAGTCTCTTCTACCAGTCTACTCACTGCAACACTTAAAGTGAACTTAAGGGTGTGAAGCACCTGCTCAGTGCATAGCAATTCTGTAGGTGCTACATAACACAACAAAAACTAAAGTAAGGGAATCAGTCATTTTAACTCCATACCGAGTTGTCCCTGGTGTACTTTCTTAGGAAGAGTTGACCTAGTGGTCTATTTGAAAGCTTCCCCGTCTTGGTGCCATCACCGGGGCATCATTTTTTTCTTTTGTTTTCATCCTTTTCTTTCTCAGAAGATGATGGTTAAGAGCACAGACTTTGGAGCGAGAATGCCCAAGTTGAAATTCAAGCTCCACCACCCACTAGCTCTGTGACCTGGATTTAACCTCTATATACTGGATTTCCTTGTGGGTTAAAGAGGACTAATAACAATACATGGGCTATGAGGTTGTTTTAACCATTAAATGTGTCAATATACATAAAGTGATTTAGAACAGTTTCTGCTAAGTAGTGTTCACCATACAAGCGTTTGTAGTAGTTACTACTCTACATTGTCACTAGATAATGACAAAAGATGGAAGATCAGCAATACAGAACAATATTAATAAAGAGACTTAGAAGTCTTCCCATTAACAACCGAAAGGAAAAGAAAATCGATAGCTGTTGACACACTATTTTCATATTGGAGACTTCAGAAAGGAAGGTGTTCCGTGGAAAAATGCACTATTCTTCACCACGGGAAAGGGGGCAACGCATTTGTCTTATTTTGAGTAGCAGGCTCTTGCTGAACACGGCTCTACAGTTCAGTACTTGAGGCAGATGGTAAAAGCCGCATGCTTGTGGATTTTCCCACTCTTTCCACACTCGCAGACTCACAACCACTTTTGGTGCCCGTGGTTTAACCTCTGTTTCTCTAACTCCTGTTTATGAGTCAAGCGGTTTCATGTCATCAGATTGATGGGGAAAGTGTGAACAGGGGATAAGGATGTGGAAGCAGTTTCCACACTGGGCAGGACCACAGTGTGCCAATGCTAAAAAGGAAAAAAAATTCAAAGCCTTTGGGCTTTGAGGGTTTGTGTTTAGTTAACTTTGAAAGCTTGCATGCAATCAAAGTAGCTATCTGAGGAGTTAAAAGGCATTATTTATTGGATCATAAATAAAGGTCTCAGTGTTGGAGGAGGCTGGGAGGATAGTGGCAGCCAAGCAGGGTGAGAGTGGGGTCAGAGACAGGCAACCAGATGCTTGTGAATCTCTCTCCCTTGCAGCTTGGAAAGGGTGTAGGTCAAAGTTCACCAATAACGGCAGCATCCTGTCTGGTTATGACAAAGCTCAGTAATGAGGGCAGCGAGGACACTGTGAACCCTACAAAGCTGTCTGTTTCAACTGGCATGCGTATGCAACAATTTGCTGATGAAAGCGTCTGGAGAAAAATTCTATTTCTTATTTTTTGCTCTTGCTTGACCCCAGCCATGTCAAGTCTCAAAATTCCATGAAATCATAGCTGGTCAGAGCTCCCAAAGCCCTTGGAGACTTTCTCCCCACCCCCACCTAATTCTAGAGGCAAAGAAACAAAGCTGAATGAAGCTAGCGAGAAAGCAGGGACTGGAATCCAGTTTTTCTGGCTCCTGGAGAGGAAACCTTTCACCCTTTCCTCTGTCCCATCCACATCTGGTTGAATTCTGGTGGGCTTCTGCTACAGAATTCTTGGGAGAATAGAGACATATTTTTAGTCTTTAAATTACCCAAAAAGATAGTTGGCAGCAATTCCAGGGTCAAAAACACAGTTCCTCCTTAGGGATGTTGGTACGGCCTTTCTCATTGATTCCATTGTGTTATTACTAAAGAAAGTTGACCGAACTTTCTTTGTCTGGAGTACTGAAGAGCAAAGCAGTATTGAGAGGATGGGTGGGTTATGAGCAACCTCTATGTAGAAAAATTTTCTTAACGTTCCTTTCTAAGTATTTTCAACATTTAACTAAAATAATGAATGAACTTTCAAACTATCCAATCTACCTTTGCTGTAGTTGAAAACGACTCCCCCCTAACTTACCTCATTTTATCTTCTTCCTAACTTAGTACCATTTCTCCTTTGGCTTAATAAGTCTTTTAAAAATTTTTTTCATTTATAGACAAATGTTTCTAAATTTCCCACTTAAGTAGTTTCCAATATAACTTCTCCAGTATACCCACATCCTTCTTAAATTGTATTATACCTCAACGGTGTGGGGATGGACTGTGGGAGTGGGGGTGGGCTGGGTGGAGGAGGGCAAAGGGGGAACAATTGGGACACCCGTAATAGAATAACAATATTTTTTTAATTAAAAATATATTGTATTACACCTAACCAGACATAAAATTCAATTTGAACAGTTCCTAAGAAGGAAGTGAGACGGTAATAATACAGTAGCTATTTATGTGCATTATATAATACACACATACAAGTAAAATATATTTGGCAATTTTCTGAGGTAGGAGTTTGAGGGGATTTCTGTTGGACATCTGTTAAACTCAGTACTGAGCTGACGATATATTAATAGTTTTCCCCCCTCACAGCTCAAATACTATTAATTCATTTTTTCAATCCACTCAATATCATATTTCTAAAAATAATTTAAGGGAACTTTATAATGGAGATAACATTTGAAAAAAGTATTCAAAACTCAATAGGAAAGGATGGAGATATTTTCAAATCTTAGATAATAATATAATTAAGCATAAAATTTAGTTCTGAATTCTCTGGAATCAAGGCAAAAAGAGAAAATTGTTTACTTTAATTTTAAAAATTACTTTGCTCCAGAGGAACAAACAAGATAAAATCATCTCTGTTCATAGCTCTTTGCTTGAGTTTTTCCCTCAGTGATGCAATAGTTCAGTAAGCTCTACACCTCAAAAGCTCTCAGCTATTTGAAGATATGCTTAATTTCTTATAGAACTAGCTTTTACTTAATCAATTCTTGTTGAATGAATGAATGTTACTTTCCCTGATTTCCCAGAGACTAATTTTTGGGTCTTCAAACTTTCTTAACATATCAAGGAACTACACTGATGTTTGAACTGTTTAGACTTCTTACAATGGTTTGACAGTCTTGGTTCAAGTGAGCTTTGACTATATTTGTGTATTTTCAAGTTTGATTTTGTAAAAGGGTTTGTAAGGACACTTGCTTTGGGTGGTTTATCTGCAGTTGTGCATAATCCTACTCTAATCTACCTTCCGTCATTGGCAGGAGTGGAGCAAGGCCACTGGTCACCTCCAGAGCTGAGGTGATGACAATGGTCTTGTAAATTAATTGTTCATTAAAAAAGTCTTGCTGTTTAGTGGCTTTGTGCTCTGGCCAAATCAATATAAGCTTTATGAAAAACTTTGATATCGAAGGAGCTTCTTCAAACATGCTTGATAGTCCTAACATGAAGAGACATTTAGAAATCAGCGTGCCCGATATACATAGTCTTTAAAATCTTATTTTATTTTCCTTTTAAGTTGACCTGAAGTCCACTATCCAATTCTAGGTCTTTGTTTCTCTAATCTATGTAGTAATAATAAATAAAATGTCCTAAAAGAGGTGACTAAAAGGGTATCATGCTCAAAAGTGAGATAAACTTTAATAAATTAGAAAGAGAATTGAAATGCAAAGCAGTAAGCCTGATGGACCGACTGCACACCCAACAGCAGGCATGGAGACCCAGTTTTAGCTCCTTAAGGAAAACCAACACCTACTAAAAGTGCTCTGTGCAACAGAGAGGACCAGATCCAGGTTACTGATGGAAATCAATGCCTGGAGACATGCTCCCCTACATGTCAAGTTACGTTTTAAAACTATAGATTGTCTATAGCATGATTAAAATGCCAAAATTCACAGTTTTGTATACAGGAAAAAATGTTGGTTCTTTATTCTTTCAGGAACTTCAAAGATGTGATGGCATCAGGCTTCCTCAAGCTTTCTTTTTCTAAAGTATTTTGACACTGCGGAATACCTGTCTCTTCTCTGGCGCCCAGGACACTCCTTCCTGGTTCCCAGTTCCTGGCCTGAGCTGTCTCACTGGCTGCTTTTCAGCATCTACCTCCTTAAATAAGCATTTCTCAGGATTCTAGATTCAGGAACCTTCCTTCCTTTGACTAAGTTCCTTCTTCCTGAAGCTTTAGCATCTCATTGTCAATGGCTATCAAGGTTCTTTGCTTTAAATAAAATTGAAAAACTAATCAAGTTATTAGTGGATGGTTGTTTAAAAGCATTTCTATACAAAAGAAATAATTTGAATTTAGAATCTCATATCCAATATTTTTTAAGAATAAAGTTATATGCTTTTTTGTTTATAGAGAAATGTAATAGGATGAGCAATAAAATAATCCCAAGTCTAAAAATATTACATTAGAAAATAGATATTGTGAAGAAAGTGGAATTTCAAGGAGTTCAAGGAATTTCAAAGTTCTAGGAGAAAAAAAATTTCCACCACCTAAAAGCAGCTTATTCATTAACAAAAAAAGAAAACCTTAATGGAATATGGTGCTTATAAAACTACTATGTTATTTAAGTTCCATTTGGTTTATTTACTAGATATCTAAAACATAGGTATTATAAGTCATTATAAATCACATCTTTTACAACTATTTAAATTTACATTTAGATTTCAACTTGGAAATGCATCAGAGGGTTCTAGTTTTTCCAAGTATTTTTTAGGAAGTATGAGGAACACAATTTGAGAATCACTGCCTCCTTCACAGGTGGTGTCACCAGACTTTGAATGCATCTTTGGTGGATTTAAATCTATATAACAAAGCTGGTTAAATTAAATTTTTACATTGGAAATTGTACTTTTCAATATAGATCTAAACTGTTCTCCTTAAGCAAAGAGAAATATACAAATCGCACATTTTCTTCAATTAATTCTAGCCTTCTGTATTTCATTCCCCTTTTATGTGAATATTCAGATTGAACATTTCTAGACTGCAAATTCACAAAAATTAGGTATCTCCATGAGAGCACACACATCCTCTTAAGCTCTTTCCATACGATGAGTCATAACAAGCATGTTTTTTCATCAACTATGATGTCCCAGCTTCTGGTCTCAGAAGCCTCAACTAGTTCTTCAAGGATCAGTGTAAGTGCCCCCCCATGAAGCCTTTTCTGCACCCTCAGACAGAGGGGGTCACTTCCTCTTGGGTGCTTCCATTGTATTGGTACATGAAACCGTCATCCATCATGATGAGGTCTAAAGCAGTGAATGTACAGTTGATCAAAGTCACGGTATGTGTGAGTTCAAAGTCAATTTGAGACTTAAACTGGGAGGCAAAGACCACTGTCCTGGACGCAACGCAACAAGACAAAGAGTGGCTTTGAAGGAGGAGCAGTTCAGCAGGCCCTGGGATTGTCACATCAGACGACTTTCTCATCGTGATGATATCTGGAGAGGAATTCAAGCTAAACGAGAAGAGTAATAAAATAAAAGGCAATAGAAACCCATCAAAGTAGAGTCAATCATTTTCCATCTAAAGCATCCACAGAGGCTGGAGCAGCCACTAGCATACTTCGTCTTGTAAGCTCTGTTTGTTTACTCAGAACTGGTAGCTCCGAACCCTTGCTGAAGCCTGGTTTAGAAACACAAACCCTTAGAGAAACTTTCCATCTAGTTTCACATCCCATCACAAGACTGACATTTTCCGTTCTGTTTGTTAGGGGCTGGTGGGTGGCTTTCATTTGGTTTTGCCTCCAGTCCCCAAGTCCCAATCTTTGCCAATTTAGAAGCAGGCGGGGAGGGGAAGAATGGGGAAAATACATATGCATTTGCATTCATCAAGTGATCTCAGACGCAACTTAATACCGCTTCAGTTCGTCCATGTCTTACAAATCAGTTTCATTCTGTGGATTGTTTACACACCACTTCTAGTGTGTCTCTAATAAATTAAAATCTGCTGAAATGGTAAAATATACTTAAGATATACTGAATAGCCTACAGGCTACACAGAAGGGCCATTATTCTAAGAGGAAGTAGGAAAAGCAATCATAAAATTTTGAAAAATTATGCAGTAACTTTGTACTTATTGCCCATCTGTATTCATTACAATGATCTACTTCATAGACATATAAATAGAATGGGAGAGTAACAGATCTGTAGTGTGCTCTAGACATGGCTCTCAACTGTAGTCAATGAAATTCAATTAGAGTGTTTAATAAAGCAAACTCTGAAAACGCCAAGCATTTGTTTGCATGTTTCTTTATACTCTCCTGAAGTCACTCATTTCGCATTCTTCCTGTTTTTTCCCTTTTCTCAGAGACTCCCTTTGGCAGTGAGATGAGAAGGCACATTTTTCTCGGGTTTGCTGGGGGACTCAGTCGCATCGGTGGCCTCATTCTCAGTAAGCATCGAGCTGTCCGTACACATCTTCCATAGGCAGCTGGCCGAGATCTAGTAGGGCATCACACTGAACGTTCTGTATAGAAAAGGACCACACAGATAAGACCATAAAATTGCCAGGGATTCAAACAAGTTTACGACAGGCACTCTGATCAAAAGGGCTTAACCAAGAGGGTTTTTAATCATGTTTGGGCATTGGAGAGTTCTCAGGTTCAAAGAAATGGTTCTGTGTTTTGTTTAGTTTTGGCAAACCTCTATTTTCTTCAATAACCTCAGAAAAACAAAGCCAACCGAGTGAGGCCATGCTCGATTTTGTTTCCGCGTTCAAGCAAAATATACCACCTGGAAGAAGTCTTTTTCTTACAAGCAGTTCTGTATATTTTTAAGGCTCTTTTGGATTGGACATGCTCATTTGAACATTTACCCTTCTGAGACAAAACCACCTTTAACTTGTGCTGGGGATGGCACGAATTTACCGTTGTAGAAAACAATGTTCTAGCTGTGTCATTTATTGTTTTGAAAAACTCTATGTCAAAATATTTAGCGTCATCTTTTTGTAAAATTCAAAATACAAAAATACTAGGTATTATGTGAAGTGATAATGCGGCCTAGAGCAAGATAGGAAATTGACTGCCTCTGCAACCCAGGGGCAAAAACATGAAGGAAAATATTAGAATAATTCAGACCCATTCAATACACAACTGCTTCCTTGTTTCCTCCTTTCTTCTTCTCTTTCTCTTGCTTCTTCTTCCTCTCATTCCTCATTTCCTCCTCTCCTTCCTCCCTCTCCTTTCCTCCTCTTTTAGTAGGTGACCAAACATGCAAACTTTGAAAACCCTGCCTAGTTCCCTGGTGAGTGGGTGCAAGGTGACTTTGGTACGGAAAGAGAATTTTTCTTTCTTTACTTACAAACATACTGCTCTCTCAGAACACCATCCCTCTGAGTGCTTCTAAGATTTCGTCAAATCTTTAAAAGCAAGAGAAGGAGAGGAAAAACAAATCTCTATCTGCTTTTCAAATACCTCTTTTATATTTTTTTGCAGAAAAATGAAAATACATAAATGTTAGGTAATTGGAGTTACAAGAACATTATGTAGTACATCACTTAATCACATAAACCGCAAGGCAGAGGAAAAAACCCTAACTCAAATATGCTATTTAATAATCACTGAGGGTCAGAAGGAACCCACAGGCATCCCAGAATCTGTGTCCTGAGCTCACCTCAGATTTGGAAGGGGGGTGGGGAGGCAATGGAGCGGAAGCAAAGTATGTCCACCTAATTGTTCTCCAGAGGTCTCCAATTTAGCCGTGAAGCCAATTAGGAAAGGAGTTAGAGCTGCAACCTTTTTTTTTTTTTAGCATGAGATGTGTAGTAGATCCCTGAATGGCTGGCTTTGTTGTTGTTTTGTTGTTATTTGTTTAGCTGTGTTTTACTTTATTTTACCCAAAACTCTGAGAGTTCATCTGGGAAAGAGGTAAGTCTTGAGGGAAATTTTGAATGAAGAGAAAAAAGAGGGAAATTTCAAAATAGGTGTTTGTAGAACATGATCCTACAGATCATGAGGTAGATTAGGGGTGGGGCAGGCGTGAGGAGTGAGGGGCATGTGAGGTGAAGAAGCTGTCAAAAGCTGGTCAGACCATGACACAAAGTTCAGCTAGCTCCAAATAAACCTTTCAAAAAGAATCGGGGAGAAGCATCCTCAAACAAGAAGGCCCAGAGTACATTTGAAAATCAGAGGTGGGGAGAAGGGGCAAACTTGATGGATGCAAACCAAGAAGAGAAGTTGGCAGAGGGTGGACGGCCTTAGGTATGAAGTTTGGGGTGGCAGTGAGACACCCCTATGGTGACGTTGATGGCCTTCTGGCCATTCAAAAGTCTCTGGGTTTATATGTAAAAGCCTATTTGAGGAACACATGATAACATTCTCGATATTCATTCATTCACCAAAATGTTTCACTCTGTTGAGGTCATTTTAACGAGTGTGGGTCTGTGGCGTGGGTCTTTCTACTCCTTTAAGGGTCCTGCAGAGTGGCTTAGATGATCTCATTCAAACTAATAAGCACCACTTTCTTCCTCTCTTAAATCCACATCCCTTTGCCTCTTCAACATCATGGAAAGGGAATGTGACATTTTAGAAGGTGGTGTGCCGGCAGTCCCACAAACCAAGGCTCCATCTAACTAGAAAGGAGATCCTGTGCTATAGCCATTAAATATTCTCGCTCCAGTGTCCTTAGCAACGTACTTAACCCAGCTGGGCTGGGATCATGGGATAATTCAAATCAGTCAAATACAGGTCACCCTGTAAGTGTTATTTCTTCTTTATGCGTCTGCCTATGAAATTCTTCAGGGCAAAGGCATTGTCTTCCTCATCTTTGAGAAGAAAAATCATACTGACCGATTAAAGGATGGTATCCAACATCATTCCTTAGAACATAATGGACTCTCAGTAGTTGCTCCTCAGATGTATTGAAATTATTTGGCTCTTCAAACAAAGTGTCAGGAAACCAAAGCATCTCTGTAGAAAACTTCAGAGTAGAAATGTTTGATGAGGCCTGAGTAATTTTTTCTTTCTCTGAAGGAGTGTGATAGGGGACCTCAGTCTCTGCCTCTGAGTCCCTAAAGTTCTCTGGTACAAAGCTGTTGGCACTACTGGGGGACTCAGCGCCCTCCTAAAGCAAATAAAGATGCATGGTTTTCCTTTACATACGTGTCTAATCAAACAGATCCTCTGGCTTTGCTTCTGGAGGCCTTTGGACCAAGCCAAACCAAAGCCAGCATGTAATACTGTAGCAAAGTCTTCTAAATCATTAATTCTTTATCTTCCTTTTATGTTGAAACTGCTTTGCTTATTGCTGGATTTTTGTGGTAAACGTATTTTCAATCCCATGTAGTCAAATTTATTGTTCTACTTTGTATGCTTTATATCTTTGGTGTTCTGTTTAGAAAGGTTTAAATGTCATAATGTATTTACATGTTAACCTATGATTATTTTGTCATTTTTATTATTTCACATTTTACATTCAACTTATTTGGAACTGAATTTCATGAGTAGTGGGAAAATATAACTTTATATATGTTTTTCCCAAATGTTTAGCCATTTGTTACAAAACTACATATTAAAGAACTCAGTCTTTATTTACTAAACTTTCATCCATGTTTGAGTCTACTTCTGTGCTTTGTATGGTATATAATGAATTTCTATAAGAGTGAAAACATGGTTTTGTATATTTTTTAATTTCATTTTTTTAAGTTTTCAATTACAGTTGTCATACAATGTTATATTAGTTTCAGGTGTACAATATAGAGATTAGACATTTACATAACTTCTGATGTGATCACCCCTCTGACACCATACATAGTCTTATACTTTTTTGTATTTCTAGAAAAATGCAATAATGTTTAGTACTCAATAATCGTTAAGTCAATGGATAAATTCTCACTTCATTAAATTGAGCCATCTGACTTAATAGTTCTACTGTACAATATATCTGAAAGTATTCCTATTCCTATTTTTTAGCCACATCACCTACCTTTGTTCAGACCCTAGTAATTATTGCCTTTTTCTAATGTGTCCCATATAAAATTGGAATAAGGTTCTAAAATGCAAATCCGATCAAGTAACTTCCCCAACGAGAATCGTTAAATGACTTCCCATTTCATTTCATGTTCCATGACTACCGGGGCCACCATGGCCCTGAGCTCAGCCAGGTGAAACTGTATGTAGCTTCCAAACATGCCTTGTTGGTTTTGTTTTGCTTTGTTTTTTAATTTTGAAAAAGTCCTTGCCTTTGTAAAAGCTATATCGTTTAGTAAGTGCTATGATAGAAGAGTGGACAAAGTAGATGAATAAGATCTGTGGGGATTCTTGGTCACAGAAAGGTGAGTGCTGGCCGGGATAAACAGAACACCGAGGTGCGGAGTAGCACTCATGCTGTCTCAGACCACAGATCGTCGAGAATGGGTAGGGTACAAGTGCAGGTGATAACGTAAAGGAGGTCCAAATCATGAATGCTCTTGCATGTCACACTGCGGACTTTGAGTTTTTCCTACAGGAGTGTGGAGTCAGATTGAAATGTGGAACTAGCTTGGTTACAATTTTCTATTTTGAAAAAGGTAAATTGGATAGTAGCCTGCAGGATGGATTGACAGAGATTGAGTCTAAAAGCCAGAAGCCAATTAATAATAGATTCTTCAATAATATAAGTGACATATAATAAGGGCTTGCACCTAGGCAGTAGTATTGAGAGTCAGAGGAAGGGATACACGTGATATTAATAAAGAAAACCCTGTATGATTTTGTGACTCACCAGGCATGAAGATGAGAAAAGGAAGAACTAGCAACCGATCTCCATGCCACCTGCAAATCTCCTACCTGCCACCATTCCTCCCTGACTAATCAGGTAAATAATGAGGTTCTTCACTAAGATAGAAAATGCAGAAAGAATCTCTGTTTAGGAGATTGTAGGATGATGGAGAAGAAGAGAATATGTTTAGTCTTGGACATGAGGAGAGTTTTCAGAAGGGAGTTGTCCAGAATGTCAAATGCTCTGCAGAGGGTGAGTCGGATGCAGACTGAAAAGTAGCCATTTGGAGTGAACAGTTAGAAGGTTTGTATGTTCCTCCCAGAAGCTGGGAAGTAAATAGAGACTGCCAATGCCAACTTCTCTGGAAATGAGTTTAGGTGTGAAGGGAAGTAGATCAGTGGCTACAGGAGGCACCTGTCCTACACCTTTTATTTTGCCCTGGAATTCATGAGAGTTAACACATTCTCCCAAGCTGGAGTGTACCCTCTTTGGGGCCAGATACTGCATCGTGGTTTCCTGGATGACCAGTTGGTTCTCAAAGCCCTAAATTTTTACAAGTTTTTAATCCTCCACAGTGACTATAATTATCCTGGTACTCAAGCAGTAGCATTCAATTAAATAGTTGTTGAACTGAATACTGTGGATCGCTGACTCACAGCCCTGAACTGGATTATTCAAAATGTCAGTGCCTCAATTTCCTCCTCATCAACAGCAATTATTATTGGAGTTCTTTTAATAGTAAATTGAACATGGAAATATTGTCCTTGCTGTCCAGAAATGTTCACATTCATCTACTTAATGAAAAGGCCAGTCTTCCTTCCTTCCTAGAAACATGAGGAGCAGCTCACATAGGCGGGCGAGCGCACACATGAGGCACTAGGACGCGGCCAACACGTACAATCTCCCTTCATATATTATGCGCTCTGGGTAGGTATAACCACGAGTCAGCTAACCACACGGGATGCTTTTAGGTCTGGCAAGTGGGATGGAAAGCTCGCGGCATCGGTCTCCTCTGTGAGTGCCTGCACGCTTTCTGGTTTCAGGCTGGAAATGTCCTGTGGTGTGTTTGGCCTGGCCAAACCCAGGAAGTACTGAACTTATTAAAATTTAAAAACAAACCGAAGTTGTTTGGAACCTCCCAAAACACTCACATTGTGTCTGAGGGTGAAGGCTTGGACTCGTTTCTGATTTGACACGAGCACCATAGGTCAGGAAAACACAAACAGTGCACGGGGATTTTAGGCTCTACCCTTGCCTTTGGTCTTCTGACAGTCTTGCAAAGCAGCCCCTCTCCAGGGCCTAGAGAAATTCTGTGAAGCTCTCTCTTCTCTTTGTTGCTTTTTGTTAGGTTGTCATAGGAATATGTGTTTATGAAAAAACTTTTAGGCAGTTTGACACGAACATTGTAAAGCAGAGCTCACGCTACCTTGCCTTGGGCTCCACCAACCATGTGGAGGCAAGCTTGCTTGGGTCCGGCTCTGTATGTGGATACATCTGCCTACGGTGGGCCCTGGGGCAGCCCCGAGTCTAGCCCATAGCTTGTGAAGAACCAGACCACCCATGGGTAATCCACAAGCATCTGTGAATGGGTAATTAGGAGTTGGCTAAATCAAGCTGGTGACCAAAAATGAACCTAATGGTCAGGAGTGAAGTTTCAGAAACAAGACCCAAGGGTGTGTTTGCCTACAAATTATCTTTAGATTATTGAAAAGAATTACAGAATTATCTAGCGCTGGAAGTAACCAGAGCAACCATGTAGCTCCACCCCTCCGTTTTTTCACATGAGGGAAGCGAGGCACACACATTTTACATGAGCCATCCAAAGTCAACAGCAGTCAATGATACAATCAGAACTGAGAGCCTTGAGCTGACTCCCTCTCCTTTTCGGTGCTAACACACACACACACACACACACACACACACACACACACACACACAGGCTCTCTGTCTCTCAACATACACACGCACTCCATGCAAGTCAATTTTAAAATAATTTGTAGTTCAGTAGAGATTTACAGAGATCAGCTCAGTGGTATATAAAAGGTATGGATGGCCTCTTTAACTTAATCCCAACATACCTGCTTTAAGGTAGTTAAATTAATTTACATAAGAAAATAGGGTATTCTAAGGAGGAAATGGACTGAGACCCTTGTCTTTGAAATTCAAAGAAAGTGAAGCATAGTTTTAATCAGAGATGACCCTGTTTAAGGGACCAGCAGAAGGGAAAACGGTGTTACTGAGAACATTCACTGGAGACAGAATCTGCTATGGCTGTGCACAGTGGATGCCCGGCATCCGAGGACTGGGAAGAAAACAGCTGCCCAAACCAACCCCCACGACCAAGCCACTCTAGAATCAACCTGTGCTGGTGCAGTGGCTGCACTAATGACTCCAGGGAACCCAGGACAATTTTGGTCAGAATGTCCTTAGCTCAGTGTTCCACAGAGGAAAGGAGCCGCTTTCTAAACACTGAGAAACTGCTACATTCCGAGCAGTGATCTGAGCACAAGATGGCTATCAAACCACATGTCTGAGGGCAGCCAAGGTTACAGCAGGCACTACACCAAGCCGTGGCTTTAGTAATACCTGCAGCCAGTGGGTGCGTCAGGGACGTACTGAGCCTGTAGTTCAAGACCAAGGACTGCTAGGATTTTAGGAAGAAGCAACAAGAAGCTCTGGCTTTATCAATGGTGCCAGCCACAGGTGGGCGGGGGGGTTATCTCTTTAGATTGTTGGTTTCAGGGGTGCCCCCTGGTCTGTAATTACAGTGGAACAAGACAGATGGATCTGTGGTCTGGGCAGTGAAATGGATTCTTCCAACTTCAGAGGAGCCCATCTTCCTTTCATGTTGTGTGATTGGGGGTCAGCAATCAGAGCTGGGTCTTGGGACATGATTAAACACCCAAGGGTATTCTTGTATGTGTCAGGAGAAAACAGGTGGTAGAGAAGACAGGTCTTCTTAGAACATCACTGCCCAGTGACACTGTGTGTCCTCCAGATGAAGCAGGTTGTGCCCATGTAAACATTTTGCTTAAGGTCACAGCATTTAAATTCACCAGATTCTTATTTCTTCTAATAAGAATGATCTGTCTGAGCTCTTTCTGAAGTATGGTGACTCGGTGCCTCCTCAAGAAGCTCCTTCCTTATAAATAGTTTCCCTATATTTCATCATGCAACCAGATTCCAGTCCCCAAAAGGCTTTCTTCTTTTTATATTTCACACTGTCTCTATTAGCAAAGGGAATTATTCTTTAAACAAATTTAAACATTCACTACAGCTCCTAGCTCCTAGGATTTACAAACCAAGCTTGATAAGAAAGGGCCACTCTCTAAACAAGGCCAAGGGGAGGTGCTAAATAATTCACTTTGTGATGAAAGGGACTATTTACTTGCAGCTATTTTTCCCTTATAGAGGTGATAAAATTAGTTTTTCTTCATTGGAACTAGTTTTCATACAAGTTTTTCAAGCCTTAATGAAGGAAAATTGTGCCTCTTGCTGCCTGTGAAATTCTTCTTAGTCTCAAATGTCCACTTTAAATATCATCTCCTCTGTAAAGCCTTCTACAAAAACCTTATTTTCCAGCCAGAATTATCTATTTCCCCGACATGTGCCCCATTTCTTTTTATCATTAGATACAATAGGAGTGTAAATGCACCAGTTTCCCCTCCTACAATCAGTTTCTTGGAGGCAAGAACCGTATCTTAGTCTGCTTTGTAATTCCAGTATCTCTCATACAGTAGGTGTCTTAAAAAAAAAATCTTGTTGGATTTCATGGACCCTATACAATATTTTAAAAATATAAAATTAGTTTTAAATTTCAAGGATCATAAAATTGGCTGTGAGTCTCTGTCTTGGAGAACCGATAAATTATTTAGGATGTGAAGATTTTGGGAATGTTGAACCAAACGTATCCGATCAATGGTTTATTACATGTGGATTTGGGGACACCATCACTGTCATACTGTGTCCATTTTCACCTAAAGTGAGGATAGTATTTGTCCCACCTGTCACATAAGGTACCTCTGTGGGTTAAAAACATATTCTAATACATATGAAAGCATTTTGTAAGTATTGACATTCCATTTACAATTATTAAAATTATTTTAATTTCTCTCATGTATTTTTATAATCCTACATATGATCACATCATTATTTCAGGCCTTAAAATACACAAAGACTAAAGACCAAAAGTGAAATGTAGTTTATATTATGTATTTTTACCCATTTGATGCTAATATTTTATCCTTTATGTAAAAAGTATTTAATTAAAAATCATAATCTAAAAAATGATGAATAAAATTGTTGGCAATCTACTCACAGCTTGAGTCATAACTCAGCTGTCGTTTGAAAGTTGCCACAAGGGAATTTATTCTTGTCCGTGGACAGTGTTACAGAATTATAAAATCGGTGACTTTAGCATGTCCTTGCAGTCCAGCGTTCTCCCCTGTGCAGGGCTGTGTGGTCGCAGCACGGTGGTATGTTCTGTGAAGATCTCCAATCTACTGTTACCTGGAAATGCCACAGTTCAGTGTAATTTTTTTTCCTTTAGTCAATTATATTTCCAAGAAATTTGAAAGTGATACAAAATGTGATTTTTACATTTACCCACTTATTGAGTATTTTCACTACTTTTGTTTTAATAGCTATAAATTTCCAGCTAGTACCATTTTTCTTCTACCTGAAGCATTTTATTTAAAATTTTTTATAGTACAAGTCCACTGGGGATGATGTTCCCAACTTTTTTGAATCCACAAAATTATTTATTTTACTTTTATTATTAAAATGTAATGTTGGATGTAGAATTCAAAGTTAACTATTTTTTCATAATTTTAAAGATATCATTCTCTTGTCTTCTGTTTTGCATAGTTTCAGACCAGAAATGTACTCTAATCTTAATCCTTATTCTTCTATATAGAATATGTCATATTCTGTCTGGTAGCTTTTATATTTTTTCTTTATTAGTAGTTTTAAAAAATTCTGTATGTATCCTACTTGTGTTTGTTGAGAATCTTAGATCTATAGGTTTATAGTTTTCATTACATTTGGAAAATTTTAACTATTGTTTCTTTAAATATTTCTTCTCTCTTTCTTTTGGGTTTCCAATGACATATATAGTCTCCCACAGGTCACATAGGCTCTGTTAAAAGTTTGATTCCTTTTCTTCTTTTCTAACTTTATTTTAGATAGTTTCAACTGCTATACTTTCAATTTTGCTGATCATTCTTTTCCTTACAGTGAAATTTTTTAATTTGAAATATTGTATTTTTCTTTTCTTGCTATTGCATCTGAAATGTTCTAGTGGATACCTTCTATCAGCATCCATAAAACTGTGGTAGACTAAATTGTTAGTTTGAAAGTAGAGTAAAATCTCAGAATCTTCACAAATGTTTTTAATCCTCACCCGAGGACATGCCCACTGGTTTCAGACAGAAGGGAAGGGAGGGAGAGAGAGGGGCAGAGGAACAACAGCAGGAGAGGGAAACTTCAATTGGTTGCCTCTTGCCTGCATCCCAACCAGGGACCAAACCTGAACCTAGGCACGTGCCCTGACCTGGAATCAAACCCACGGCCTTTCAGTTCATTGGAGGACACGCCAACCAATGAAGCCTGGCTGACCAGGACTACTCTTTACAATTTTTTATACATGTTTGCTGAATATACCATTTACATTTACATTAGAGGAGATAAAAATAAAATGTACAACAATTTATAATAAGTAATATTTATTCAGGGAACACTTAGCAAAAGATGCTTTTTTATCAAATAATTCCAAAAACCCGGCAAAGTAAGTTTTTATTCCCATTTTCACACAGGAAACAAGTTCAGAGAGGATCTGATTTAGGCGAAAGCAAAAGCTTAATAAACAGTTAGCCAGCATTCAGTGTTAAGCTTTTCTTTTCTCTTTCCAGTCTCATGAAAACTGCTAGCACTACACAATTATAACAACATTAGCATAAAAAGCATATAATTGAGGTTTAAATTATGTGGTAAACTAAAATAACTATAAAAATTCAGAAGAAAAGGAGTCTGGTGCCAGCTAAATTCCTCAGAAAAGACTGACTAGCAGAAGAACAACTAAGTAACCTAAGCTAGTGCTTCAAGTCCGACACTCAAAGGCTTTCCCGTAACAGTTTCTATATCTCCTGCAGCCTATGTTTCTTGCCTGAACAATAAGGATACAAACGAGAGCACATCCATGAAACATGCTGGGTGACAATTCCTTCACCTGCGCAGCTCCTGCTCACCCACCGTGCCGTCCATGATTGAACTGCAGACTTACAAAAGTGGGTTTTGGTGATTGTAGGCACAAGGGGGGATATGCTTCAGTCTCCAAAGGTACCACCAGGGTGTGGGGGTGTTTCTTGGCAAAGGACTTGACAGAATATTTTTTTTAATTTTAATTCTTACCCCCAAAAGTTAAGTATAGGAAAACACTCATTACCAATTAAGTACTTACTTTTAATAACCCATTTATAAAATTTTAAAGGGCATATAAAAGAGCTTGCAAATACCAGAACGTTGAAAATAATATCTACCCTCTAAAATTCTCTGTTCTCCAAAATCCTAAATCTAAAATGATAGAACACAGGATCCAACAGGGTCTCAGAGGTCACGGGGTGGGTAAAGGGAAAAACTGAGCAATACAACTATTTTTTAATGTGTTCAAAATTCAGTTTTCACATACTATTCTACATCTGACTTTTTCCTCTAGAGCAGCGACTTTCAACTAGTGTGCTGCAAGAATTTTTAAATTGTACAATACCTGACTATTTAGTCAGGGGCACTGAACTCTTTGCCCTTAGTTTCTCACGTAAAAAAAAATGGCAACAGCTGACACAGCCATAGCCACCCAGTGTGAATGCATCAAAATTATAACTATTTTTGTCATATTAGCCAAAAACATATTCTTTTGGTGAGCTGTAGAATTTTAATAATTAGTTTATGTGTGCCATGAGATTAAAAAAAACGGTTGAAAATTGCTGTTCCAGAGGATTAATTGAAAAAGAGAAGAAAAATATAATCAATATTGCTAGTTCTCATGAGAACAAAAAATACTCATATAAATACCTAAATTTGACGAGCAGAGAAAAATGGATATTATCTTGAACAGGATTCTGTAACCAGAAACTCCCTGATTCTGGCCTTCTATTCCTTGAGAATTTGCTAGGGAGAAACAAATTGGATTCCTCTACAAGTTGAAGAACTAATACTTTAGATATTTTTTCCAGAAACCAGAAGAAATACTTCTTATATTCTTTTTAATACTACAAATATTGATTGAGCGGTATTTTGTACTGGCAGCTATTGGAGACAGGAAGGCAATACATAGAATATGTCTCCAAAATGCTTCAGGGAGCAGTGAATTCTGCAGTGGTCATAACTGCATTTGAGTAAGTGTATGGAGTCAGGCCTAACGAGGAGGTAGGTGAATTGTACACAAGGGAATGGAAAGATGAGCGAATGAGCCCAGCCCCAGTGTGGCTCACTGGATGGGTGTCGTCCAGCAAAGGGAAATGTCGCCAGTTCAGTCCTCGATCAGGGTACATGCCTGGGTGGCGGGTTCAGTCCCTGGTCAGAGCACGTATGAGAAGTAACTGGTTGATGTTTCTTTCCCTCTCTTTCTCCCTCCCTTCCTGTCTCTCTAAAAATAAATAAATGAAATCTTTAAAAAATTAAAAGAAAGAAAGATGAGCTAATGATTAGTAACAGATGAGGTACAAAGAGCTATTCCTGGGGACATGAGAGATGTCGGGAGTCAGGCTCGGGTCACAGTGGAGCACCCGAGGTGAAG
Organism: Micronycteris hirsuta; assembly: GCA_004026765.1. NCBI lineage: Eukaryota > Metazoa > Chordata > Mammalia > Chiroptera > Phyllostomidae > Micronycteris > Micronycteris hirsuta. Next base: position 83,904 of record PVJI01003289.1, read on the forward strand.
ATCTGGAAACCCTCCTGTCGTCCGCACGGCCATGATCCTGCAGAAGAGGGTAAGACAAGCATGATCGGACTTGAAAGAAAGGCAATAATATTAAGACAGCACAATAGCAGTTTGAGATTTCAATATGCTCAACTGGATTCTACTCTAAAAATTGTAAGTGAGATCATTATAAAAATTTTCTAAAATTAGAGCTAAGGTCCATAGACCAAAAAAGTAACTATTTAAGCACAAAAGATAGATTACATTTTGTTTCCCCCATGAGAATAGTTGATGGGTCCGAATGTAGTCATAATCACCAGAGTTTATCTTAGAGAAAGAACTGCCACTTTTAGGGCAAATACTGTGATAAAATATTTAGATGGAAAGTACAGCCCTGAGAAAATGGATTAGATTCCCCTGAGAATGAGAAAACTAGACTCTTCTGTCCAAGAAAGCAACTGTAAGTTAAGTTGAAGGAAACAAGAGAAAATGAAATGAAGGACAGACAAGGATTGAGTGACTGGAATCTAAGCTGGAAAAAATGGCCAGGAGGGTATTTGGAGAACTGGGACGTCTTGTGTACAGTTTGAAGTTAAGTGCTGGATTGTTCCAAATCTTTCCAACCATTGCCACTGGGCCGCGGCTTACCACACACGACTGTCACATGGGAACGTAATTGGAGGGAGGAAATGGAGGAGAAGGAAGGGGTTGTGAAGAGAAAACTACCCACGGCAAGATGCAGGTAGGACAGCTTCGACAGGTGCCAGAACCCAGAGCCAGAAGTAACTAAAAGAAACCAGCTCCTTACAAATTAAAGAACTCTTGGGAAGACATCAGATATCTTAAGGGCAAGGTGACCCAAGATGACATCTGGGTCACATGGATAAGAAAAGATCCTTTTAGATATTTTCTAATTTGTATCTTAAAATGGCAAGGCACTGATTTTCCTGTGGAATAAGTTTACATATATTCAGTTTGGCAAACTGTAAAGCAACATGCACAATTTAGATGTTCATGTGGTCTTTAAGAATTTTCTGGAATGAGTATTTGAAGGAGTATTAAATACCAGTATGTATTTTCAACCAATGATAAATCTTATTATTGTTTTTATGTATGATTAAGCAATTATATATGGTACTTAAAATTAATTCCACTAGCGTTTTAAACAATAATACCACAAACGCTTAATATGTACCAGTCCCTTTTCTAGAGATACATTTTATTATGTGATCTGTTGGACTAGTGGAGCAAGGACCTCAAGAAATACAGCTTGAAGAAGAAGGAAGTTTATTTCTCTTTTCACACATAAATTCCAACTGGTGAAGAAACTGCTCTGCAGTGTGATCAGGACCCAAGCTTCTCCCAGTTAGTTGCAGCCCCACCATTCCCGGGGTATTCAGCTTTGTGCACAGTCCAAATGGCTCACCACCAAATTTTCATTGTGCCAACAGGAAGGGGGGGGGGAATGAAACAAAAAGGGGGCGTTCTAAGACACATCCCAGATGCTGCACATGCCTAATTCTTTTATATTTTGTTAGCCAGAACTCAGGCACAGGGCCATACCAGATGGTAAAGAAGAACTGATAAACGAGGTGTTGTTACAGGTGACGGCATGGTTAGCTACAAGAGGGGTCTCTGTGACCGTGAATGAGAAGCAATATGGAGGGGCACTCTCTGACTCCTTGAGTAAACTGTGGGTTTCACAGCGGGAAAGAGAGAATTTCTATACCTTCCACACCTTAATAAGAGTACAGTTGTTTGGAAGTGGGGAAAGTAAGACCGTTTGTGGGAGGCCTTTAATAACACACACAAAAGTCACCATAAAATCTTCCCATTCAATCCAATCAAATGTTTCTTCTCCCAATTTTATTTGCTTATATCATTGGAAAGTTGAATATATACATATATCCTATGGAAAGCCAATTCATCTCAGAACTGTATAAAATGATCTCCCTAGGGCCACAGTACCCATAAATCTCTCCACATGGCATGGCCTTCTTCCTGCTTCCTAAGGGATCAACCTGTAGCTGGCAATAACCACATTCTCAAACGCCCGGTGTATAGAAATTAAAATGCCAACCTATTAAGTTATAATAAGAAATAAGAACTGCAAGGTGAACTCTGGGTGTTTCCCCAGCATCTCTCCTACCACTGCACGCTGACTCATGACTGGCTCTCAGCTCCCTGCAGCCCCAAAGCAAACAGTACATGACCTGTATCCTTCGCTTTCTTCTGCAACGCCCAGCACACCTGGTGCAGTCATCTTGACAAACTCTGCTCAGGCTACAGGATGACATGAAGAAACTACAACAGGGAGGAGGAAACCAGAAAGTGATGAGCACTCATAGCTTCTACCAGCCTTACTGCCACCCACCAGCTTCTCCGGCTGCCCTGTGCGCAGCTCCTTTCTGGCTGCTACCCTGCAGAAGGTCCATACATCTTCTCCCCCAAGAATCCTTTGGTATGCCCCTTCTCCCTGAGTCTAGATCCCTAATCTTTTAACCAGCTTCCCCTGCTGAGAAATAAAAATATCAGTTGATGTTTCAATAATCTCAGTAGTGAGGCAGTCAGCTCACACTGAAAGCACTTTTTCCCAGAACTCAACAAATGGCTTACTATTCTTAAGCACAGCTTTTGTGCTAGTTTTCCCGTTCAGAATTTCCCCAGGAAGAATGGATAGGTACTTGCTTTATAGCTGCATGATTATAAATAAAGATTTCTAAAGATTATAAAGCTTTCGAAACTCAGGATCTCCCCACATGAACTGATTTCGGCTTCCATCCTAGAATTCAGAAACTCCTACAGTTTTCCTTATTAATAAAAGCTGCTTTCTTGTAAAGACCCATCCTTGTGGAGAGCCACCACTATTAGCTCCGTGTGCTGCACATACTAAAGAATACTGAGCCACTGATACACTGTGTGTATGGTCATTAACTGTGAGCCTGTCTTAGCTCTCCATTCAGATGGTAAGCCCGTCGTCTCTACAGGCAAACTTATTCATTTTTGTAACCCCACAGAATACAACACAGTGCTTTTGCATGTAAGGAGATCAATGAGTATTTTCTGGGGTAAAGTCAAGCAAGGGAAGTATGCACAGTCAAATGTAGAGAATGCAGCCTAAACACTATGGTGCAGTGGAACTTTCTGTGGCAATGGTAACATTCGTCATCTGCCCTTGTTTGATGGTCACTAAGGTACAGATGGGTATTTAACACTTTTCTTGTGGCAAGTGACTGAGCATTGTATGTCTACTTTTAGTAGTTTTTATAATTTAAACATAAGTAGCTGCATGTGACTAGGGACTACCTCATTGGACAGGGCAAATAAATCATACAGGAAGGATCTCTATCTTTGTAGTTTGAGTCATATTTTTCTTGTTTTCTCCATTTTTAATTATTGTTTAGTCTATCACAGTTGTCCCAATTTTCCTTCTTTGGCCTCCTCTGCCCAGCCCCTGTCCCCCCAGCCCAGCTCCCATAGTCAATCCTCACACCGTTGTCCACGTCTATGGGTCATTCACACATGTTCTTTGACTAATCCCTTCCCCTTTTTTCCACCATTATGCCCCCTCCCCTCTGGCAGCTCTCAGTCTGTTCTCTGGTTCTATTTTGCTCATTAGTTTATTTTGTTCATTAGATTTCTCTTATGAGTGAGATCATATGGTATTTGTCATTTACTGCCTGGCTTATTTCACTTAGCATAATGCTCTCCAGTTCCAAACATCCTGCTGCAAAAGGTAGGACTTCCTTCTTTCTTTCTGCTGAGTAGTATTCCATTGTGTAAATGTACCACAGTTTTTTACTCCACTCATCTACTCATGGGCACTTATGCTGTTTCCAACACTTGGCTATTGTAAATAGTGCTGCAATGAACATTGGGGTGCATAAGTTCTTTTGAATTGGTGTTTTGGGATTTTTAGGGTATATTCCAAGCTGTGGACGTGCTAGGTCAAAAGGCAGTTTCACTTTTAATTTTTTGAGGAAATTCCATACCATTTTCCACAGTGGCTGCACCAGTTTGCTTTCCAACCAACAGTGCACTAGGGTTCTCTTTTTTCTACATTCTCGTCAGCACTTGTTTGTTGATTTATTAATGATGGCCATTCTGACAGGTGTGAGATGATATCTCATAGTGGTTTTAATTTGCATCTCTCTGATGGCTAGCGATGTTGAGAGTTTTTTCATATCTCTGTGGGCCATCTGTATGTCCTCCTTGGAGAAGTGTCTATTCAGGCCCTTTGCCCATTTTTTAATTAGATTGTTTGTCTTCCTGGAGTGGAGTCATATAAGTTCTTTACATATTTTGGAGATTAAACCTTTGTCCAATGTATCATTGGCAAATACATTCTCCCATACAGCCAGTTCCCTTTTCATTTTGATGATGGTTTCTTTAGCCATGCAGAATTTTCTTTGTACGCTAAAATAAACAGGATTCTCAGGCATAACTTTGTTCTCCAAGCTGCCTCGGTGCCAGGCTCTGTGCTGAGTGTTCTATGTTTATCAGTTATTCACACTTCATGGCAACCCTATGAGGCACATTATATCAGGATTTGCATTTGACCAAAGCATGGAGATGTTAAGTCTGTTGTCCATAGCGGTAGTTTAGCTGTAGCTTTTTTCTCTTAAAAAATTAGTGAATGAGTTAGTGAGCAAATGAATAGGTTCAGACATGCTACCAGGTCTAAGTGAACACACTTTCCTCTAAGAAGCACCTTTTGGTCTGGGTGAGACCAAGAACTCTACAGCTCTCACGTGCCTGAAAACTGAATGTGAGTTACTGCCCTGCCCCTGACTTCCTCCAGGCTGCACGTCCCATGCCCTTGCTCTCTCGTGTTGCACTTTGCAAGCACCTGGGGAAACGAAAGCTGGAGCAAGGATTTTTCCTAAAAATCAGGCCCGAAGGAGAGCAATTGGAAAACAGCCTTCTTTCCAGGGAACTAAACTGACTGGTGCAAAAATGTTTGCTCAGAGAAACTGCTTCCACAGACAAAAAAAAAAAAAAAAAAAATTTGCTATACTATTTTGATGGGAAAGAGAGGCTGGGTAGAGGTAGGGGACTCAGAGGGGCTTTCTTTTAGCACATAGAATGCTTCTACAGTCTTTGTTTCAGCTTTGTGCATGTGTTTATTTGCTTTTTGTTTCCAAAAGGCAGAACCCAGCGTCTGAGGCCTCACGGACTTATTAATTTCAGTAAATGCTAGAAAGGGGCATTCCCTCCTCCTGTGCACAATAAGGGTGGCTAAGGTTAGCACTTAAAGAAGTTATTAAATCATACTGGATGGGAGGATGGGATGAGAGATTCATGACACAAATGGCTCATTATGTGGGATATGCAATGGGGCACAAATATCCACCCCCAACTCGATCATGCATGATCTTTGGAGGGTAACAAAAGGAACGCCACGGTAGAAATGATGGAAATCTGCAAGAATGAAGTTCTTGGAGCCAATGCTGTCATTCTCCCTGCTTTCATCTCCCTTAAAATTGGCTCATTACACCACTAGAAAAATACACCACAGAATGAAGTTATGTTCCAAAAAGGAAGAAGAAAAGTTATTGCCTTGAGATATTTTCCTTTATGATATTGACCATGTATGCAGTTAAATTGGCCTAACAATTGGCTGGCTGGATACAAATGCTTGCCCTGTACTTGTTAAAAGATGAGTCTGTGATTTGGTTTAAACGTGTTTATATAAAAATATGTTTTCACCTCAAACTGTTTATATCTATTTGGATACACTGCTGTAAGCATCCACTACAGTTCGTGACTTCCATTATGATCGTGTTTATTATTACATATTGCACAACAAACAGGTGGTGATGATAATAATGCACTTGAAAGAACACCTATATTCTCAGGGCAACAATTTGCAATAGCGCTGTAGGGATAAACAAAGGAGCCAAGATGGGGTTTGTTAACATTTGGGTTGCACACCTGTATTAATGACGCCCACCTATGGAAGAAAAAATAAGTAAGAGACACTCCTGTAGGCTCCTGGCAATTTTTAAGCATGAGTACAGCAGCTGCTCATTGAGATCCTACCATGTGCATTCATGTGTTGGAGACAATGAATGCATCAGGCTTTAGCGGAGGGATAAAGATGAGATTCGGTGTCTGCTACAGTGAACAACTGCTGTTTTTGCCTAGCATCCCATCTCCCTTGTCCTGGATACAGCATTCTGGTTTCACTTTTGGGAGATTCCCCCACTGTCAGCACATCGATTAGGTACTAGATTGCCCAGCTCCAGGATTGGTTTCTTGACCCAAGGCTGGCCCACTGAGTCACAGTGATTGGTTCAGAGTGAACACATGACTAAACGCTGGGTTGGCGAAGACCCATACTTAGGATTTTTGTAGAGCCACCGAAGAAGAGATACTTAATTTCAGAGAAGGTTGCAAAACTAATATGATTTATACCTGGACATTTTGCCATAGCATGGAAAGCATCTGCGTGAGGATAAAACCAACAGAATGAAAAACAGATCAGGAGATGGGGGTTGGGGGGAGAGAAAGAGAGAGAGAGAAGCCCTGTATTTTTTGAAGGTCTATATCCATCCACACTTGAAGTTCAGCCCCTTAAACTTCCCAATTATGTGAATCTATCTAGAAATGTTTTCTTTGTACTTAATCGATTTATGTGAGGGTGGTGTTTCTGTGACTTGTAATCAGAAGGGACCTAACACATCTCTCTCTAGGAGAATGCATATTAAAAGAAGAAAAACGAACACTTATTGACACCAACCATCTGGTTGGTAATTTAAGAATATGTTGTCATGCAAGCTCACAACCATAGGGCCTTGTATTACAACTTTACATACAACGAGTGTTCTATTGAGCGGTTGCACTATAATTTGGATTACATTCATGCATTTTCAGACATTTAGATTGTTTCTAAGCTTTGGCTATTATAAAAATTTGTGTAAAACTGGTGTATAATTTGGTCCTTAATGCATTTAAAACCTCAAAGCCTTTAGATATAATAGTTTGCTGCTCGCTGTGGTCAAACGTTCTGCTCCTTCAGCAATTTCTCTGGCCTGTCTAGCCCCAGTAGGCTCTTAATTTTCAACCTCTGTAACATGCCGTCGTGAGAATTCTAGTACATACGACTTTGTCTTCTTCAATTCTGAGCACAGATTCCTAGAATTTGGACTTCTAAGATAAAGAGTTTTCATCTCACAGGACTTCTGTCATCTATTTCCAACCTGCCTTCTAGATGGTTGTATTAATTTACTCTGACTAGCAGCTTACATTTGTGTCTTTTTTCCCAGTATAGTAGGTAAAATTATTATCTCCTCGGCATTTCTCTGCTATTAACTGAGTATACACATACACACAGTATTCATTATTCTTTTTTCTATTTCAGTTTCTATGTTGGTTTTTTTTAGAATTGTCCATTTATATACACATTCCCTGGATAGAATTTTGATAAACCCATACAATCTGGAGTCAGCAGGTGGGTAGGGGTAGAGGGTAGAAGGAAGAACAAAGGCCATACAGAGGATAAGTGCCATCCTGTCCTGTCCTATAAGCATTAAACCTCCAGTAAGAATTTGATGGCAGAAGACACTCAGTGGGTCCCTAGCGAATGAAGCAGACAGGAACTCGGGCACCCAGGGAAGGGAGAGGTGAGTTGCTTATTAACTGAATGACAAGGCCAGGGATTATTTGAATGTAGTTGATGGCACTGATTCTTTTACTTTATTTGAATATCCTCTTTGAAATTAATAAACACCTTTTAGTCTTTTTAAAATCTAGTTTACAGTAAATTGGACCAGACTTTGTAGGTGCCTCTGCTTTCTTGGACAGACACCCGAAGCCATCCCCTCTGTGATGTTTTCCTTTTTTGCTATGTAACATTGACTTTGAGAATGCCTTTTAAAAATTTGAGTGCCATTATTTATTGGAATTATCTTAAGATCTTAATAAGGCACCCTTCATTCATTTGCATCAATGTCTATCTTTTCCTTTCCATTTTGCCTCAAGCTATCCCTCTCCTTGGTCATTCTAAAAATTGAGGGACTTCATGATAGGTGTGTTCTCCTTTCCTTCAAAAGGTTCAGCGGAAGATTTTATGTTCAGCTGTAGGAAGATTTCCTCATGACCACACTGGGCACCAGTTCACTGTGTAAGCCACACCAGTGAAGAGTTAGGGAGCATCTTGTGTCACTGCCTGTTCTGTCTGTCTTATGAATATCCTCGATTCATGCACACAGTGCTTGAATATATTTCAACATTTTGTATGTACAAGAATATTCTTTATTTCTTCTGCAGTGTAAGTTGTTACAACATAAATAGTTATAATCTAGTCTAATAAAGGGTGAGCACGAATTCTGTTATGTGGACATTCTATGAGTCATAATATAATAGGGATCTAGGACTTGCAACTGACACCCAGGAAAAAAAATACAAAAAATAAAAACATACAATGAAACACTAACATCGACAACAATGAACAGTCATGCAATTTAACTGCTTTGTTTGTAACTTTGGGCTCGATTTAGCATAACAAAGAAGATGAATAAATGATAAAGTGGTAAGCATGAGTGAGAAGCACTGATTAGTGTTGGTGTTATTAGAAAAACACTTTGCTATTGCAGGAAGAGAGGACATAATCAGAGCCCGATTTTGATCAATAATCATAGCTCTTATAGCTATGTACTTGTGGTTTCCTAAAAAATTTTTATTAAAATTTCTGCTTAACGTAAGTTTCTATTGTGAATCAGAAATACTTAAGCTTCATCAAGACAATAAATTTGTAGGGCTTTTTAGTAAAAGATAATTTGTTAGGGCGTCAAATATTAGGTTAGAATAGAGCAGATTGTATTTAAAACCAAAGAAAAAATTAAAGCAATCTCTTATTGCCAGTATTATGATCATTTCCAATGATTTATAATTTGTGGGGATGAGAAAAGTCATTTGATAACTGCTGAGACTCTAAATTGCCTCTTATTAATCCAAAAGAATTAGAAAGTTGCCTTGAGACATTTGAAAAAAATTAAGGAAAACTACTCTTGAGTTTATTAAGTTCTTCCATCAAGTCTAAAGGGAACAATATCCTATCAACATCAACAGTGGAGGAGTGAGGAAATGCAATGCGCAGGGATGCGAGGGGGCATGTGCTTGGCAGAGCTCCCCCTTGGCAGCCAACCACCGGGGAACCGTTCCCAGCCCGGTTGTCACCACCAGGATCCTTACCTTCCCAAGCCTCAGTTTCCTCATTTTTCTTAAATTACAGGACCATTATGAGAGTGAACATAAAGATTTCAATAGTGGGGATCACTGAGACTCTTTCGGTGAAGCCATTGAAACTATTTTCATAATAATACTGACACATCATCTGCCTTGTTCCCTTTCATTCTCTCTTGAGGGTCTGGTGGAGGTTTTCGAGGCTACATCATCTGAGATGTCACAACAGATTGAATGCAGAGCAGAGACGAGAATCCAGCTGCCTTCTATTAGGACAGACATTAAAGGCATTTACAGAAATGTGAAAGTGCCTCTCCTCTCACTAAATTGTATTTTGAAAATATAGTTATTGTTCATAAAACTATGCTCTTGGTGTTAGCATGTAATGAGTATATTAACGTTATTTTAAAATAAATTAATATAAAATATATTTTGATTTTATGTTTTAATTTCTAAACCAGTAATAAAACAAATATCCTTGGATATAACTCACATAAATAAAAGCTCTTTGGATCATCAATAATATGTAAGGGGTCTTGATATTGATTTTGTCCTGAAACCAAAAACCTTGAGAACTAATTATTTTAATCAATTGCTTGTCAGAAAATATTTTCCACATAACTAAATTCACAAGTTCAGAAAACAATTCTGTTAAACCATGTAGCCTAAATTTTCTCACAGAATATGTAGTGACTATAGCTATATTACTTCTCTAGTTTTTAATAAATAGTCAAGAATTTCCCATTTTGTTCTTTCTTCCCATTTTCTGACTTCACAACTTCCCATTTTGTGAAATGAAGGCATTAGTATTCCAATACTTGCTTCCTCATCTCCTCTCCCTAAAATAAAAATATTTCCATTTCATTCTACAATTACAGTTCTCTTATGTATTTTGTTTATAAGTTGATTCTAGAAGCTGAAAATCAATTAACTCCCTTTACATCATGTCCATATAAATTTTTTTAACTCTCAGAGCATAATGTGCTGCATTTACAATTCTTTGTTACATGTCTTATACATATCATTATCCAATATCATAATACTTATGCCACTCAAATAAAAACTATCCTGCAATCAAATTGTAATGAGTTGGCTTTGCTTCTATAATTTGTCTTTTACCTGTAACAGAAACTCAAATTGTTTCCGCCCATAGCTACATGGTTCTAGTCCTCTGTTCCAATCTGGATTTGCTAGGGCTGCTTCAGTAGGTGAATCTGGGGAGAGACGCCATTCTCTTTCTTCTTTAACTCAGTGATCCCTGGAAGTCATATTGCTTTTCCTGATTTAGTTCCTTATTTTATAGGGTTGACAATGTGATTCATAATAAGAAATATATGTCATGTATACATGTAAAATATAAAAAATAATATATGTCAAATATACTATATTTGGTCTTCATTCATTGTTCATCTCATTTCTGGCACACAGCTCCCAATACTCTTGGCATTTCCTCAGTGATAAGAGCAACGGGGCATCTTTTGTTGTAATACTCGGTTTCTTGTCCTCAGTTCCTGAAATTGCTTCAGAGCCATATTGGTAAAATGGGTGTCTTATTATTCATAAATTGTTCAAAACAAGCCCCTTTACACCACAACTGGGTTTATGTGAATGAGGTGACTTTTAGAAAGCTCCTAAGGACGGAGGCTGGTTGCTAGGGGAACCAACCATGACCAGAGGGGTGGAACTTTCAATCCTACCCTCTGATTTCCATGGAGGGGAGAGAGGCTGGGGGTCGAATCAATCACCAATGGCCAATCACCAATGTCCTTCACAGTAACCCAGAAGGAGGGTGCTTGGAGAGCTTTTGCGTTGGGGTACCAGAAAACTTCCACGTGATACCATGCTGGGACTGCAACTCTACGAGGGCAGAAGCTCCTTTGTTGAAGACCTTGCCCTATGTATCTCTTCATCTGGCTGTTGTTTCTTATCCTTTAATATGCTTTATAATATTTTGGTAGTCTGTAATAAATCAGTGGTCTAGTGAGTAAATGGGTTTCCTAAATTCTGTGAGCTGCTCTAGCAAATTAATGAAACCCAAGGAAGGGATTGTGGAAACCTCCACCTTATAGCCGGTTGGTCAGAAGTGCAGGTGACATCCTGGGCTTGCAATAGGCATCTTCAGTGTTTATGTGTGGGGGGGGACTGGGGGGGTAGAGGGGGCAGTCCTGCAGACCTGAACTTTTAACCTGTGGAATCTGATGCTGCCTTTGTGTAGAGAGTGTCAAAATTGAGTTGAACTGTAGGACACCCAGCTGGTGTCTGAGAACCGCCTGGAGGTATGGGAAACTACACACCCCCCGCACACCTTGAGAACTGGGTGCAGAACCATTTTAACAGACATACATGTCCAATCGACTTTCTAAGAAAGGATCTGTGAAAGATAATAGGTGGAGACCTTGCCTTGTTTTCTGATTCATTACGGCCTTCCATTTGATTGATATTTGGCTACAAGTGAAGGTCTGAGTTGAAAATAAGTTCCGTATAGAAGTCTGAAGGTCTTTAGCCAATGCTGCTGATGAGATGCCTGGTGCTGAATGAAATCTTATTTCTTTCTTTTTGGTCACTGTTTCTGAAGGAATAAATGCTACCGAAGATGTGAAGGGAAAAGTAGATAATAAGAAAGGTCCAAAGCAAGAGGTAGTGTCCAAAAAAGCTGATTGGAGACATTGCAGTGGTGCGGAAGTTAGTGTATGATCTTTGGCAGCCAGGGTAGGAGGGAAGTTCGTGAAAGGAAAGAAGACAGTGGGAACTGTAAGTAGACTCGTCTACTTGACAATTGCTTAGCAACTGTGGATTTCTTCTCTGCTACAGTGAACTCCATAAAGACAATGGCTCCTCTAGAAATAATTTCTTAGAGAAACTGCTAATTTAAAAATATCAATATGGTAAAAATCTTTTTATCCTCCAAAACACACATGCATATGCCATGGGATAGCACAGAGATTTTTGCCTCTTCTGCAAAAAAAGAGGTAACAAATCAGAACATAATATGAATACCTTGCATTTCTAATAGCATGCAGTGAAAACTTAATTATCAATGCGGTATATTGTAATTGGAACATTTTCTTTCTCTGAAAATATATACTTTCATAACAATTATAACTCACAGCATTTGTTATTCAAAATTTATTTTGCTTTATGAACCATGGAGAATGAAGAACAATCATGCCACAATATGGCACCGTGTGACATATAATGCCTTTTGCCGTCACAATGTCAACAGTCTTGAACTAGGATACAAACGAGTAGCATGAGTCCAAAGGAAATGATTGCATAAGGGCATCCAGTGCTCTTAATCAACACAGGAAAGATGAATGGTTCTTTTTCTTTCCTTTTGGCGGTCTCTATTGACAAGAAAAAACATGAGTTGTCATTTGATTTTTCCACTCAGTTGCATTCACCGACTGGCAGAAGCACCATCAGGGGAAGTTCCTGCATCCAGTGGTAGGATTCCCCTTGGGTGTGGCACAGGCCATTACCACGGCTGATTCCCCGTGATCTGAAGATTCCACAGACAGCCACCATCACCAAAGGGAGATGCTAAGACTGAGCTAGTAAGAAATACATCATATGTAAACAATTATTAGGGCTTTCCCCTGCTCTTCTATTTGTCTTAACCCTCTACTTCAGGACCCCCTGATCCTTTGAGAATACCCTAAGGCCATGTGTGACTGGCCGCTTCCCAGCAGGGAAAGAACTACATATCAAAATGGACTTGATGCTTTCCAGTAAACTGACAAATCAGCTGAAGAGTAAGTAAAATGAAAATATTAGGAATATCACCCTGCAAAAAAAAAAAAAAAAAAGGTGATGACTGATGTAGGCTGGAAGAGTTATGATCTGTCAAAATCTTCTGTTGCAAGGAACAGCTTCGCCATACACCAATGTCCCCCGGCGCTGCACTCAAGAATCTGCACACAGACGGGAATTCTCTGAGGATGTTATTCATAAAGGCACAGTTAATCAAACTCAGACCTCTCTTCAAAATCGCACTGTACGAGCCAAGCATATTGCCAGCAGCAGGAAGGTGCCAGACCAGAGAAGGTAACCTAAAATCTGTGTGCCTGGCTTCAGAACTATGAGGTCTCAACCCATTTTAAAAAGTAGAAAAAGTTTTGTGTGTATGTGGTTTTGACATTTATCAAATAACTAGCTTTCTATCCATACAATCAGAGCTCGGTGCTTATCCAAGGATTTTCAACTTCCATAATCAGATATTATTTATTTTAATGTAATTTACCAACAAAGGAAAAAAGATCTCCCCTCTTCTTTCTCTTTCACTGTTTAGAGGAATTCAGAAAAGGTGAGTATGAGCCAAAATCACTTCTGGCTAGAGTCGTTGGTTGCTAAGCAGAAAGAACAACCTGGAGGCAGGTTTCTGGGTGAATGGCTCTGCCTTGAACACCAGGTGCCTGGTCAGAGTGCTGCAGGCGCTCAGAAGCTTTCTATGCCTCCCCGGCCATCGCAAATACAAATGAGGGCGCTTTCAACAGAGACACTGGTGCCTTCTCCACTGAGGGCATTCTTGAACTCTGAGAAGAATGGCTTCCTTTATTCTTGGCACAGAGAAATTTCTATACCACAGGTGGAGTCACTTGATTTGTTTAGAAGTGACTCTGAGGGATGAGAGTCTCTAAAACATTGTCACGTTTTCGTCATAGAAAGGGAAAGATAAACACAAGGAGATACGTACATGTTCTCTCAGTTTGTACAAGTCTCCTGTGGATCCACATGCTGACGCTTTGCTGAACATCATTTTGTTGATTGGTTGGTTGGTTCGTTTCTTTTCTTCCCAACTCAGGGACAAATTTGTCCAGGGCCCCTGAAAATGAACGTGAAGCAGCTACATGTATAGGTGTATTTGGGGCTTTCCTTCCACAGGTAGAAAAGGCACAAATGGGGATCATGAGCTCAGTCTTTAGTCACAGATCTGGTTTGGCCTTTAGTGCTGTTCTTCATCTGTGACATGCAGGTTAAAATTCTTACCTCAGAATGTTGCTGAACTTTTTATTGTCTTTAATGGACTTCATTTTAGGTTTACAAAGAAGTTGAGCAGAAAGTGCAGAGAGTTCCTTTATACTCCCTCTCCGCTTGCCCTCAGTTTCCCGTTATTATCTTGTAGCTGTGTGGTGGGTTGCTGAATTTTAAATTACATACCACATAAAAAACACAGTATTTTTATATTAGAAGGTGCTTACATATGAATGTGAAGTATTATGACTGTAATTCAAGACCCTCTCATTTGCTAATACATAAAGCTTTGATTTCTTTGATGACATTTTATGGGTCATTCATCAAAAAGCATCCCTAAATCCCAACCAGACCACCACATAGTCTGTGAAACACCATCTGTGGAGGTTTGTTTCTTTATATGTAAGATCAGTTTCTCTAGTAATATTTCTTCAAAATGCGAATACTCCTGAGAGAATATTATAATATCTTTTCTAAATATTCTAATACCTAGAAAATATTCTAATATTCGATATTATAAAGTTATCTAATTTATCATTGATAACTTTATCATTGATGAACAAAGACATGATCCTCATTCAAACTCTAGAAAGATACTGATGATTAGTTGCTTTGGTCAGAATAAGAGAAAGACCCAGAGGTTCTTAAGTACAACAGTGATCAAGAGGAGGACTGGAGTGGTTTTGTGTGGCCTGATGACCTCAGAAGAGGGTTTTACGGCACAGAAAAGGAGAAGAAAGGGAACCAGTTCTAAAAGAAGTGATTTCTGAGTCAGCCTTTCTTCAAGGCAGACAGGGTTAACCTCTCTCTGAGCAAGGTGGTGAAGATGAATCTCCAAGTGGCCCAATAGGATTCCATTTCTGATAGATTCCGATGCGTAGGAGGGACAGTTAAGTATCTTTAAGCCACTTCCCTGGAATTAATCATCCTTCATGTTTGAGATACTCTTCAGTTTCTAGAGCCTGGTCTATTGCTCAGGTGACCTAGATATTCTCAGAGACTGCTGGACAGGTACAATAATTTACGTCTGTCCATAAAAATTTCCTTTCTAGAAATCTACCACAAGAAAATAATCAGAAATAAAGAGCAAATTTTGCATTCACAGATGTTCACTGAAGCTTTATGTATGTTAGCAAAAACACTAAAAATAACATTAAGTCCAATAATAGGGAAATGGCATATCCATATTACAAAATATTACACAGTATTTAAAATTGTTTTCTAATCACTATATAATATAAAATAAATGCATGATACAATGTTAAGCAAAAAAATCCCATGAAGACAAATCTGTGTATATAATATGATCTCTAAAATCCTGAGCACCACCACTTACGCATACACTGGGTACAATACTACAAAAAATAGCAAACTGTCGACCATGGTGTGCTGTGTTAGTCAGAGTTCTACAAAAAAATAGAACCAATAGGCTATACAAAGAAAGACTTTTATAATGAATTGGCTCAGTCAGTTTGGAGTCTGTCGAGTCCAAAATCTGCAATCAATGTCTCAGTTCAAGTCTGGAGGTCTGTAGGCAGGAGGAATTCCCTTTCATTCAGCAGATGCTCAGCCTTTTGTTCCACTTGGGTCTTCAATTGATTGGATGAGACCCACTCACATTATGGAGCACAATCTGCTCTACTCAGTCTATCGATTTAAATGTCAACCACATCAAAATCACCCTCACAGAAACACT
This sequence comes from Micronycteris hirsuta, assembly GCA_004026765.1. Classification (NCBI taxonomy): domain Eukaryota; kingdom Metazoa; phylum Chordata; class Mammalia; order Chiroptera; family Phyllostomidae; genus Micronycteris; species Micronycteris hirsuta. Next base: position 99,736 of record PVJI01003289.1, read on the forward strand.
CAGAATAATTTTTGACTAATTATCTATGTACCTCATAACCAATAAAATTAACCATCACATGTGTTGACTGGGTCTGCAAATTTAACGGCAGCAGGAACCATATCTTTTAGCATGAATTAATATGTTAATAATTCATTATTTGTCAGTCAAGCTGAATTTACTCTCAATATTCAAGGGAACTAAATTATATCTTCATTGATGTATTATCCAAAGCAGTGATATTCTTTTACTGAATTTCGTTACTTTTATTAACTCGTAAAGAGTAGCTAAATTAGTGAAAACTCAAAGTTCATCTTCCTTTATCTGCGGGTAGTGTATAAAACCTCTATTCTCTTACCCTCCATTCTCTCTTTGCCCTGCCATTTGCTCTATCGACACAGTTCTCAACAGTGTCCGCTTAGCCCCTGGAGCCAGTGATTTTTATTTCTAGCCTCAGCCATCCTGACCCAGTGAAGCCCTCCTCATGTGTGAGGATGAATCTCTCTGAAGCTGCCCTGCCAGTTGTCTTCTCTAGCAGCCCAGTGCCAGGTTCTGATGTCAGCCTGGCTGTGCAACCTCACACAAGCTACTTAAATTCTCTGTGACTCAGCTTCCGCTTCTGTAAAATGGGGATAGCTCTATTAGGCTTTTATGAGGATTATATGAACCAACAATATGTTTAATGTCCTTGGAGGAATCCTGGCACACCAGGAAAGTTTGCTCATTAAAAATAGTTTTTATTAGGGCCCTGGCTGGTGTAGCTCAGTGGATTGAGTGCGGGCTGGGAACCATAGGGTCCTGGTTCGATTCCCAGTCAGAGCACATGCCTGGGTTGCAGGCCAGGTCCCCGTGAGGGCCATGTGAGAGGCAACCATACATTGCTCTTTCTCTCCCTCTCTGTCTCCCTCCCTTCCCCTCTCTCTAAAAATAAATAAATAAAATCTTTAAAAAAATAGTTTTTATTAATATTCTATCATTGTGTATTATTGTTATTTATTATCACTATAATTCTTCAAGTATTGGTACACTCAGCTGTTTGCCTCACATGTCTTCCTCCCACATTTCAGAAATCTAGACTAAGGCTCAGTGTTCATTCTTTTATCATTTCTATACCCTCTCTCCCCCAGAAATTGTATCTTCCCCTGAAGTTTTAGTGATTGTTTATTTTGGATAAACACCTGATCCATAGTCTATTCCCAAACTTTCTTTGTAATTCTGATTTTCTCCTTCGAAGTGTTTGCTGGGTTGTATTGCTTGCTGTTCTTGCTCCAGTCTTAAACAAAACATGTGTAAGACCAAACTTTTATTTGAAGCTCAAAATTGGTTTGTCCTAATTTTCCTCCTCACTCTGTGTGTCAAACAGACCTCAGCGTGGCCCTGAATGATTTCGCACCTCCTGGTGTCAATGTCTTGGTGTGATTCCCCTCTTTGATGTGGACTGGATATGTGACTTGCTTCTAACCAACAGAATATGAGAAAGGTGATAGGATGTTACTCCTGTGATGATATTATGTGATTTGACCCCAGCTTAGCAGCCTGGAGCAAGAGGGCTTCCTGATTAACTTGATGAAGCAAGCAGCCATGTTGGAAAAAATCCACATGGCAAACAAACGTGGGTGGCCTCTAGGATCTAAGGGCCACTTCCATGTGACAGCCAGCAAAACACAAGAGTCCTCTGTTATGTAGCCCAAAAGGAATAAATTCTGCCAACAACCTGAATGAATTTAGAAGACATATTTTTCCCCAGTCAAACCTCCAGAGAAAACACAGCCCAACTGATACCTTGGTAACAGCCTCATGCAACCATAAGCAGAGAGCCCAAAGAAGGTATCCCAGACTCCTGACCCATAAATGCTTATCTGTTGTTTTAAGTTGCTGGATTTGTCATGTAGCATAGGAAACTAGTATACTTGGTATTAGTTAATATCCACGGTAACACCATAGTCTCAGTCTTCCTGAAATTAAAGTTATCTTTGATTCCTAGATATTCCCTGTCATTCAATCACTAAATCTGATCAGATTAAACTTAATAATTACAGCCGATATTTATGGAGTGATTTTGTATGTCATGTGTTGTACTTATTGCATTTATAGAATAATGAGAGGCAATCCTTTTAGGTAGATATTGAAATTGAAATTTGGAGGAGAAGCATAATTTGCCAAAAGTTTCACAGTGAATCAATTTCAGATCCGGGAGTCAGCTCTGACACATCTGATCCCAGTTCATATATTCTTTCTTCTATATGAACTGGCCACCCAGATGCCTCTATTATCTCAGAAGTCTTAAGTTACAGTTTCAATTAAAACTCCTTATAACAGCATTGAAAATCATTCAAAATCTGGTCCTGGTCTTCTTCCAGACCTTTTTTATCCTACTATTCACTTGCTTTTTCTGAAATTGTTCAGTGTTTTTCTATCTCCTAACATCGATTCACAGACTTTCCTAGTCCTCTCACATCCTCGATAAAATCATATACCCCTTTGGTAAGTTATCATTGGAGAAGGAATTGCCAAGTGTAAAAGGGTGGGCTTACCAAGGGGCCCTGATTCTGTCACTGCAAATTTCACCTTCAATTCACACTTGAATTACAAGGATTACTCCTACCACTGTCATGGTGATCTTTGTGGATTACCACTTCCCACCATTGACATATAAACAATGTACTAGGGATGTCTATCATCACCCATCCTGCCCTTAGCCACTCTGTAAAATGTTGCCCTAATCCCTGCCTTCTCGAAAAGCTGGATGAATTGTTTAATATCAGCACCATACCCAGTCATATTGGAGCCTAAGGCCTAAAGAAAAGTGTTTGCCCTCACATGCATTAATCAAAGTACCCTTACATAGTTTGAACCAAGCTGGAAAGTTAATAAAAGTTTTACAATCAAAACACAACTACATATCAAGCTCTGTATTGCACAGTCAGTTCACATGTCAGTGTTAGTCTTCCCAAACCTACCTGAGAGGAAGGAAAAACCACAGGATCCAACACCCTCAGTCTGATTGAAAACAACTCCCCCCTATTGCACAATTACACAGGGTCCTAAAACAAACAAGTAGCACTATCCTGTCTTTATTTAAAATATCAATGTTTGCTTTATTTTTGGTTCTTAGATATTATATTAAATATGTAAATATTATCTCGACTATCGACGTTTTGGCATCCCATTAAATGGAGCACTCAGGGGAGTACTTTATTCTTTTCACCTTAACTCTGGCCTTGTACATGATGAACTCCTCCATGGCCATCTAATCCAAGGACAACCCATACGTGATATTCATACCCTTGACACTCTTCTGCCATTAAGGAAACTGCTGTGGGAAAATACGGTCCAGAAAATATTACAGCAATCATACAAACTTTCACACACAAGGTGACATCATCCTTTCCCCCAAACTCTCTTCCATTCTTTCTGTGTGACCAAGACATGTCCTGTGGAAAGGAGGGGAGGTGTGAAGGAGGGAGCAGGAAGGGGAGCTCCCAGGCTGGAACTGGAATGGAACGGGACCTGGGAACTCTATAGGGAAGGCGACTATAGAAAGATAGCAAGGAAGCCCAGACCTTGTAATGTGGGGTTTTATGCAACTTGTTCTTTCTTGGTCAATTTTGTTGTTTCCCTTAATTTTGTACTAAGTTCCCTTCATTTTAAAGCACAATACCACCTTCCAGGGCTCTTTGGTAAGCTTTGCCTAACTACTGCAATGTGGGATAATCTCCTCCTTTTGTGCCCACTGTCCATCCCACCAGTAAGCTGCCTCTCCTCCATCAGGGCCCCTCCATATTTCAGTTGCCGTGGGGAGCTCCTGAGCTACCTCTCCCAGCCCAGTAGGATCAGTTCCTAGGATCAGTCTCAGGAGTCAGAAATTTAAAACTAATTCAGTGACTTTCTCCACCAAAGAATATGACCACACTGGACATACACAAATTACCAACAAGGAAAATAATTTTTAATAAACTACAGATGTTAATAAATGAACATTTAATAGATGATAATTGACATAATCAATTTAAGACCATCCATCTCGGAGCTCTGGATAGCCCTGTTGACATTAATAAGAGAATATCTTCTCCATTTTGGTGCCAGGAAGAATAGCTACATTCCCTCCCTTCCTTACACTCGTAAAATTCAGCTTATCTCCTGGGAACCAGAACGTCTCCTGGGCTAAATCTCTGGTGGCCATAAACACATAAGGAAGTTTTAATGCTGCAGGAAGGAAATGTTCACCCCTAGCAAGCTGGTGGAAATTTCTCGTAGGCCAGCCAGTTTTTGGAACCTTTCCACAATAGCTATGGAGCCCAGAAACCTATCTTTATTATTGAAATAGATTTCTCAATTACACGATGTGCCTCCCAAAATAAATTGTATGTTTCTTCTTGGGAGGACCATGTTTTAAATGACTTCCACTCCCCAGAGTTCCCAATACAAATCACTACATAAATAACTCTGTAAAGGGGGATTACAGATCAGACTACTTTGAGCATCATTGCTTTTGTTAACATCTATTGCACCCTCTTTAGTCCAGGCAAAGGGCAACAGGTTAATTAGGTGAGGTCCCCATTAATCCTCAGGGCTTTGGAAGAAGGAGGAGAAGACAGGCTATCAGAGACGATCCTGGCAGGGTCAGGACTCACTGGCAGCAGTGCATGCAGAAGGGGCAGCATCTCGGCGGTGTAAAACAGGACTAGTTGATTATTACATCCATTCGCGATATCCTGTCAGGTGCAGATCCTGAAGGACCACCTTCATCAAAAGGGTAAACAGGCCCTGCTTAGTGTGGCTCAGTGGATTGAGAGTGCAAGTCTGTGAATCAAAGGGTCACTAGTTTGATTCCCAGTCAGGGCACATGTCTGGGTTGCTGGCCGGGTCCCCAGTGGGGGGCCCACGAGAAGCAACCACACATTGATGTTCCTCTCCATCTCTTCCTCCCTTCCCTGCTCTCTAAAAATAAATGAATAAAATATTTTAAAAAATAAAAGATTATTTTTTTTAAAAGAAGGGTGAACAGTTACTCTCCTGGAAGAAAATGATAGAGGTCTGCTTTGCAAATGGTTAACTGAGTGAATGAAGTAGACAGAAAAGGAAAGTGAAGCAAGAGTAGAAAACCAGGGGTCAGAAACATAAGGAGGCGATGATAACTGGCAACCAAGTTTGGGGAATGTTTCACAAATTCGGCCCATCTTTGGCGGCATCCTTCTCAGGGGCTTTTCTGGACTTTGTCACAGGGAGGTTAACGGAACTTGTGGGACTGGGTCTGGGACTCTGTCTAAGCAGTAGGGTGGACGTTGGAGCCTGTCCTCTTAATCACTGTGTATAGTGACCCCGAATAGGGAATTTTCATCATTTCCTTCACCAAATAACCATACGGCATTTAATTATTTTATGTTTTTCTAATACTTTAGTGTCCTGGCAGTGCTCATGTTATTTTTGTCACTATTTTAATTTCCCTTGCCTTACAAAGACTTTTACTCTAGTAGATCACAACCTTGGGGAATTAGTTTCTCTTCTAAAAATGGAAAATTAAACACATTTCAAGATGTTAGAGGGGCAAATCATTGCAACAACAATGCAGTTCCAGAAACCCACATAATTTTAAAAGCTTCTTTACCTAGAAATATCCACTTATCTAGTGACAGTTGGTATTTGCAATATGCATCAATATTGATAACAACACACTCTCATTGGAATTTGTGGCTCCATAGCATTTATTTCATCAGTAAAGTGACATAAAAATTTAGTTTTCCTGACCCCACACTTGGTAGGCTCAAATGAACAATGCTTTAAATGCTTTATGCTTATTTTTAAATAAATTTTTTTTTCTTTTTGTTCAATTACAGTTGTTCCCATTTTCTCCTCATTGCTCCCCCCTGTCTTCCCACCTCCCATCTCTCATTCGATCCTCCTCCCTCCCCGTTGTCCTTGTCCATGGGTCCTTTATACAGGTTTCCATTGATTAAATTTGTCAGAAAGTAAAAATGAAAATGATGAATTTTCCTTTAAGACTCTGAAGGTATGGTTCCTATAAACCATAGTGCCTAATTTCTCTTCTTTAGAATTCTGAATGAAAATGTGTGTAGTTGTTTGGTTGTCTGTTTGAGAAAGAAATCTTGATATGACCCTAAGAAACCTGAAAACTCAAATTCCTGCACACAAGCAGATGGTATTAAGGTTGTGACCCCAAGACAGAAACCAGGATGCTATAGACTGAATGTTTGTATGCCCTCAAATTAATATGTTATAATCCTAATCCACAATGTGATGATATTAGGAGGTAGGATCTTTGGGAGGTGATTAGGTCACAAGGATGGAGCCCTCGTGAATGGGATTAGTGCCCTTATAAAGAAGGCCTCAGAGAGTTCTCTTGTTTCTTCTGCTTTGTGAAGACACAGTGAGTTGTCGACCATCTATGAACTAGAAAGAGGTCTCTCACCAGACATGGAATTTGGCTGCATCTTGATCTTGGACTTCCCAGGCTCTAGAAGTATGAAAAATAAATTTCTGTTATTTATAAGCCACCCAGTCTATAGCATTTGTTGCAGCAGCTTCAAACTAATACACAGGACTTTCTCAGGGAGTTTTTCAGCCTCCGAAAATGTTCCTCGCCATGGCCTAAATCAGAGATCAGAAAGCACAAAATTTCCTTTCCTACTGCTAGACCAGAACTATCCAATAGAACTCTCTGACAGTGGGAATATTGATACTCTGTCCCCTTTAGTGTAGTTGGCACTGGGCATATCCATGTGGTTATCAAGCATTTGAAATGTGTCTGGTTCGCTCATACAACTGAGGGACAGATTTTTAAAATTTTATTTTATTTAAATATAAATAGCCACATATGGCTAGTGGCTACCACATTGGATAGTAGAGCAGAAGAATGCAGCAAAAATGTCTTATACCCTTAACTTCCTATGCTTAAGAAAAAGGCAAAACCATGCCTAACTGGTGTAGCTCAGTGGATTGAGTGCGGGCTGGGAACCAGAGGAGTCCCGGTTCGATTCCCAGTCGGGGCACATGCCTGGGTTGCGGGCCGGGTCCCCGGTGAGGGCCATGTGAGAGGCAACCATACATTGCTCTTTCTCTCTCCTTTCTCCTCTCTCTGAAAATAAATAAATAAACTCTTTAAAAAAAAAAAAGGCAAAACCAAATTCTTTGAAGGGAGTAGTTTGAATGAAGAATGGGATAGACCACATTCAGTCTTAAATTCAAGTTGTATCCATGGTATGCTTCTCAGTTTCAGTTTGCAAACCAATAAAATCCAGCACAAATTGCACTATGGTTTTACTGTGAGAGGCAGCCCAGATGGTGACCAGAGCATTTGACACAAGGTGGCTGGTCTGGAATTTAATCTGAGTGTTCTGTTACCTGAACATGCTCTTGTCCCTCCGAACTTTTTGGATTCAACAAATGCTAACGCATTACCTGGCCATAAAGATTTACATTCCCATCCAGTTGACAAGACATTATTAAAACATTTTAAAAATCAATATAACCGCTTACAAACAAGAAATACAAATCAGAAATCTTTCGGTAGGAAAGATTTTGTGACAGATTAGAATAGCATAGTGATGCAAATGCCTTTTTTTCTAGGAGAATAAAAGTGGACAATAAACATTATTTGTATGCATATAGCTGCATCTCTTATTCCCACAAGTTCCATTTGCTTCATGCACAGAACAGCCATAACAGATTTGCAAAGTTATGCCAGCGTTGGGCTCTGCAGCAGAGGCGATGTTTACACAAAGTGGTTAGCTATAGTCTTGTGAGAGGCCTCTAAATCAAATTTGCACATATAACGAAGGGTTTTCAAGGACTAATCAGATAATTATACCCCAGGCAACCAATTTGCATGGCAAGTGGGGCAGACTTTTATTTTATTTGCTTTACATTTCGGTCTTGGTGAAATGAACTACCACGTGAAATTTCAACGTGTGTGGTGTTTTGTTTGTAATTACTCGTGTTTGCTAAAATAGGTTACAGGTTTACAAGGGTCGTGCTGTGCTCTGTGACTTGCAGTGTGAAATGACCTCACATTGCAGCCACCAGCAAGATCCTGTGCAATTTGTTTTTCCCTATACCCATCCCCCAACATGAAAATCCTAAGTTTCTTTGAAAAATAGACAAATAGGAACATGAATTTATTCCTTAGACAAGGAAACTTCATTTCTGCCCTCTGAGGCTTATTATTCTCCCTTCAGATGTGTGGTTTGTAACATGAAAGAGTATGAAAGCCACTCTACACCTAATATTTTAATGGAGAGATGACCAGCTGAAACTTTAAATGTCTAACACTCTTCTCCCTGCCTTTTTAGCAAACTCTCTATATAGTTCTAATGGGCTCTTAAAACATGAGGTAACCATCAGAAATAACTGCTTTATTTAAAAAGCTCACTGTTAAGGTGCTTTTGCTAATCTGACATCAGGGAAAATTCAAGTTTAAATTTCATGCTTTGCAAAGCAATAAAAATCACCACCTGGAAATCCAAAGGCACAGGCAAATTGATATTCAAAGCAGGTGTGTCAGCCTCATAGAAACAGGGCAGAAGGCACTCAGTGGTTCTGGAAGGAAGGTTAGGGTCCCCGCGGAGCAGCAACTTCCCGGAGGGCCTTTGAGTTCGAGTTCTCATTGGGCACCTCAGAGTCATTCACTGCCTTGCAAAGAAAAACCGATTAGTTGTGCCTCGGATGGGGATAGGTGAGTTACACTGACTGGTTCAAACTGTCACCTTCAAATAAGAGAACTGAAAACAACAAACCCCACATGCTTATGAGCTGAAATACTAATAGTCATTTATTTCTATAAATCTTTTCTATTTTTGACTCTTTTTTTTTTTTGTCCCAGGCCTGGATCGTGAAAAGACATGCTATATCCTGCCAGAAAGAATATTTGCAGAGCACACGGTCCTACCTTGGTAAGTAACTTCTGGTTCAGATCACACTGGAATAATTTCTGGACTTCCATTTACTTAATATTTACCAACTACTAATACTATTCTGAGGAAAAAACCCCATAGTATTTAATAGAGTTGTAAGTTAGGGACTATAAAGGCAGGATAGGAACATGAATTTACTAATTCTCTAAACTTTTATTGCGTACCTATCACGGTAGATTGCATTAGTATTTCCAGGTTTTTACTCTTCTGTATCCACACCTTGTGCCATGTGACTGAAGTTTCTTCCACTAAACGTGGAGTATATTTCCCCACTCAGTTCATGGTGAGCCGATCATGTGACTTGGTTTGGCCAATAAAATAGTAATGGACATAACACTATCAAAAGTTTGAAACGTGTGTCTGCAATTGGCGCTCCTGTCTGTGCCATGGGAGCACTTTCTTCTGGTTTCCTGCGGCCCCCCAGGCTGAGTCCCAGAAACAGACCGGAGCACAGCCTATGGCAAGGAGCCCAGCCAACGGGACACACGGCTTGGGAGGAACCTTCCAGTTGAGGTTAGCCTAGACCTTCAGACCCACAGTTAACCTCAGAAGCATGCTCTGGAGTCTAAGTGCTTCATTTTGTGTGATGCTGAGTTTTCGTGTGGTTGATTACAGAGCATTTTGCAGTAATGGTTGTTGACGGTAGTTTTTGTGCTGGACAGACTGGACCTCAAGACGAATCAGAGATAGCTCTTGCCCTTAAACTTTGAGTTTAATAGAGGAGATATGTGCGTATAGTTTGTGCTTGAGAGGTCTGGACGAGATACTCTGAAGAAAAAAAAAGAAACAAATATAAGAAAAAAATGGATGTCTACCAAATAGAGTTCCTCTCCATTGAGTTTACAGTAGTCCTTTTTTGGCCTTAAAGACATTTCCTGAGAAAAATCAAACCTTTATATAATTAATCAAATCCCAGATCCTACTAGTTAATAATTTTGTTTGTTTTCAAGTGTATATAAAGTATACTCATTTCGTCCTCTATTCAAATACTAACATTTACTCCAAAATGACAGTTGATCCAAGATTAAAGTTAGGCTAATTCTCCAACATGAATTAAGTTTGATTCTATTTATTGACAGTATGAGAACTGTCTCTTTCTTCCCACTTAAGAAAATATCCAAACCCTCTGGGGATGGACAAAAGATACGTTTTTTTTTTTTTTTTCCTTCACATATAAAGTCAGGTCCTGTGGAAATGCAAGCTTAGAAGAGACACTTTCACATCTGCAAATTCTCCATATGATTTGGCACATCCATCCTGAACACCACTGTTCCTTTGCATTAAAGAAAAGATCCCATCCTTTGTCTGCAGAGGAATTACTTTGGATCACCTCCAAAGACTTACGAAATCTGGAGTCAGCAAACAAGGAAGTGAGGGGTGGGAAAATAGATGTTGGAGTTGTTGATCTCAGATGGGGAGAGGCTTATGCTCTCTGTCTCTGTCTTTCCAACAAGACGCACAGTTCCATCTGCCACCAGTCTGTCTGAGCCTGCTAGGAGGCCTGAGTAAAGGTATCTATGCATTGTATTAAAACATGTAAATATTCCCTGAGCTTTACCATGCAGGAATGCTGGAGGATTCATGCTATAACCAGGATCAGCACTCAGAGTGAGTGTCCTGTGCTCCATACTTCCATGCCCTTGGCAAACATCAATATTAATCATGGAATTTTTTCCTACTGAGGCTTTTAAATTCTTCTAAAAACAATGTTGCAAAAAGCCACTATAGTTTGAAGCTAAAGCACATGAACTTTGGAGTCAAACAACCTAGGCTCAAATGTTTCATCTACTACTTCCTAGAGGTGTTATTGGGGAAAATCAAACTTTCTGCGTACCTTGATTTCCATATCCATACATTATGCACAGCAATGTCACCTATTGCACAGGGTTGTTTTAAGGAGGAAATGAGAAATTTGTGTAAGTTGCTTAGAAAAGGCTTCTGCACATAAAAAGAGCTAAATGATAGGTAGGTACTTTTATTATTCTCTGTCTTCCTTCTACTAGACTAAGCATGTCCTAGCTGTTTCATTTGGCCATCTTGCTTTAGAGCATCATCATCAGAAATGTCTGAACTGAGAAGGAACTTAAACACAGTTTACCCTCTCACCCAGCTATTCCAGACATGACCAATTACATCTTGTAGACTAGGAAACAGGATCAGAGAGGTAAAGTAATTTGCTCAAGGTCATTGGTAGAGTCATGACTAGACCTGTGTTATCCTGGCTCCTGACATTGTGCAATTTCTATTAAACTAAGCTGAGCTAAGCCCCTTCATCTCGGGCAGGTAAAGGGTGTGATTGAGGTCGGATAGAGGCCTTTGTGCAGCCCATCACAGGGAATCACAGAGGGAAATCGGGCCACCCAGGACCATTGTGACAGTTTGCCATCAGAGAGACCTTTTCCTCTGGCATACGAATTGAAGGAAGGACTTTGGGAAGAAAAGTAGAAGTACTGCAGACAAATCTTTCTTACAACTTCTCTTTTGCAGAGGAATCTATGGGGTGAGACCCTAAGCAATTGCTTGTTCATATTGATGTTCCCAATATGTTTAGGCTTCTGCCTATTCAGATAATAGTTAGTATTCTAGCTGGGATTCAAATCAAGCGTAGATATTGAGTTAGCTCTGCAGTGGGCATGGGACCCCTTTCTAACTCCACTAAATCCATGCTACTTTGCACAATGTGAAAGCTCCTCTCCATTTTTAACACACTCACATACACGCATCCACTTGTGCACACCCACACATTTCCCTGACATGGGCTAGCATCACCCTTCCTTATGAGAAACCTGTTAGGTTGACAAAATGTATACTCCCTTTTGTCAATGAGAACACTGGAATTTGGAGAAGTTTTAAGGGTGGCTAAGGGTTAGAACAGCAGAATGAGGACTCCCACCCAATCTTCTATCTTCAAATTATTCATTTTGAGTGTTGCTAGATGTGTTAGCCATTCCAGTAGGGGACGCCCCACCTCAGCGTTCATAGTGCTACTCAGTGTCAAGGCAATGCCGCTGGTGCTTCTATATTTTTTCCTCCTAAAGAAGGGAGCTCAAGAAAAACTCACTTTTTTTTTTTAAGATTTTATTTATTTATTTTTAGAGAGGGGGAGAGACGGAGAAACAGAGGGAGAGAAACATCAATGTGTGGTTGCCTTTTGCACACCCCCTACTGGGGGATCTGACCCAAAACCCAGGCATGTGCCCTGACTGGGAATCGAACCGGTGACCTTTTGGTTCACAGGCCGGTGCTCAGTCCACTGAGTCACACCAGCTAGGGCAAGAAAAAACAACTTACTTTTGACAAGTAATTTAAAACAGGTAACATATACTTTCCTTTCTGAACTCCAGGCTGGCATGGCGTTCCCCGCAGCCTCCATGCTTAGATCTGAGTGCTCTCTGGAGAGTCAAACCGTCGGCATTCAGTTCTGTATTTCTAAGTATTAACACACATGGTGGGGAGCCTTCCCAATTACTCACTCAGGCTGAGGTCTCGGGCCGCCCCTTTGAGTCGTTCTCTCCCTGATGCCCCATCAAGCTGCCATGAGCCAGCATGGATATTGTCGTCAAGAGTTGGCAGGAACCTGTCCCACTGGAACCCCCACAACAGAGTGAAAAATGTGAAGAGAAGCGAGTAAAACGGAAACGGAAACGATTTTTTAGGAATGTTTTTAATTGCACAGGGAGAATCCTGACTATCTAATACTCAACCCTCCAACCTAAGTGGACTGTTCTAGAGCAGGGGCATCAGGGGGCACATTCATCGCCTCTTCCCCCATCCTCTGATTCCCCCTTCCCTCAAACCCCACACAGAGGAGGGAAAACTCCCGCAATTTCCGTGTGACCAGAAGGAATGAATCCTGTCGAGTTAGTTCCATTTTCCTAATATGAGTTGTTATAATAAGTTTAAGAGGCCACCAGAGTCCTTTGAGTTAGGAACAAATCGCAAATCATCATAACGCTACACCTATTTCTGTTTTATGACAGCAATAAATCAAAAGCAGCCTCACTGTGTGAAAACGAGCTACAGCAGTCACAAGTGCCAGGCTCTGGGAGATGCCAGGGCCCAAACGTCTTTAGCTTTGCAGTGTATGTTTTGGCTCCTGGAGGCTCAATTTTTCAATTAAGGATTTTTTTTTTTAAAGTGTGTGTGTGTGTATGTAAGAGAGGGAGAACAGCTTCAGGTAAATGTGCCAGGCCAGACAACGAGGCTCTTGTTCTTTATGAGTTTTATTTATTTATATTAGCTTTACTTTTGTGTTCATATGACTTTAGAAAAGAGTATTGGATATGGAGTCCAGCCAGAGAGTATTTACACAAAATTTAATATGACCTTGATTGTAAATGAAACGCAAGTCTCTTGAAGATGGTACATGGTCTGGTACTATCAAGGGCCCTAAAATCCTGCTCGGATTTCACCTGCAGGCCTTGTTTCCTAGCTCCTGGTTAAAAATACAAGTGGATTTGCAAAATATTTCTTGCATGATTCTAAGCAGTTAAAATAATTTACGAAGAGAGTTGGTGCATATCACTATCACTTCAAATTGGTCTTTTCTGGTAACCAATTGAATGTTTCAAAATGCCATTATCATTTTCTTCTAACTTGAGCATTATATTTCAGAGAGTATTCAGTTCTGTACTTGCCTCCTGAAGTTTTATCCATTATTACTAATTCATTAAAAAGGCTAAGGTTTTGAAACTGATACTGTTCTCATAGTTCACAGGTATGTTTGGGCACTAATCTTTTATAAGAATTGATGCTATTAAATCATGTTTTAAAAAATTTCCTGACTTCTTTTCTTTTTGCAAAAAAGAAAATGATATTAAGCTTATTCTACACCTTTAATTCAGAGACCATTAAAACTTTTATTAAATACTTCAGAAGTACGGATTCTCTCAGATTAGCCTCACTTTGGTGCCCATAACAGAAATCAAAGTCTCATTTTAGGTTGTTGCTTCCTCTTTATACCGGTGTCCATGGGAGTGGTCAGTGTCTTCCTTCCTAATATCTTAACAACCCCTCCATCTCTTTGTTTCTTAGTCCAGAAACTCACCAGCTTGGGTATCATTTTTACAGACTCCTAACCTTTTAATCCTTTGTGCAAAGTAATGCCAGGTTAATTTCTCTAAAGCTCCATTTTCGCCATCTTACTTCCCCGACTATTTAGGAAATTCCAGTGACTACCTCCTGCCTGCCACATGGAAGTCTATGGTCACCTCGGCTATGGAACTGTGTGAGTCAAAAATCACCATCCCAATGGCACTCACAGACAGAGTGACACGTGTACAGACAGGCCTCAGAGAGGGTTCTATCCTCCTGGGCTGGCTGGGATCAAGCGTTGGTCCTTGACCTGTTTTTAAATACATTATATTTATTAGACTTCCACTAGCCCCTGGAAAATTGATTCATTCTAATAACAAAGACAGTTATAAACTAGGGCCCAGTTTATTATTAATTTTCAGCAGGTCAACCACCACCAGACCTGGGAACAGGACTGGTCAGATGTGAACCAGTCACTCCCTTCCTGGTGAGTGGTTCCCCTTGGGAGACTAGACTATTTATCAGTGGGTGTGTGGAGAGCACAGAATTGGAAAAAGGAAATTGATTGTTGCCTGAAGGAAATATGCGTCACATTCTTACAACCCAACTTTGACCTTCTCCACCCAAGGGACAGTTCAGACTAAGAAGAAAATAGAACTATCCTTATCATCTAAATCAAAGCACCAGTCTCCCTGGACAGTGATGGACAAACAAGGATGGTTCTCTTTTTATTGTTATTACTTCTTTGGTTTTTTTTTTTTTAGCTTCCTATACCTAAAGAAACACTGACTGGTTTCCGGTGTGCGATAAAACTGTACACATTCCAGCCATCGCCGGTTGTTAGTTCATTGTGCCTGTTTCATTGAGACTGACTTCTCAACCTTGTCTCATTCATGTATTTTTATCCTTTCACCATAAGGCCCTGCAATTCACTTTCCTATCTTCAACCCTTCACCCTGCGAATAGAACACTGCCAATATTCTGTCTACTTCCTCCACGTCTGTCAGTTCAACAGTTTTTCTTTCAGTGCTTGCTCTTTGCCAGACACAAAGGTCTGGCTCCCCTGGATTGAAGGAGTCGGACTGTTACACAAATAATCACAGCACAGTGTGCTAAAAGCTGTAATAAGAAGTCGCCACTATGTGTGGAAGAAATTCTGAGAAGGACCTGATTCAACCTATTCTTGGGGGTCAGTTGTGCTTCATAGGAGAGGTGACACCCATCTATGACCTTTAAGGGTATGGAGGTAGAATAATGCCTCCCAGAGATCCCTACATCCTAATTCCCAGAACCTGTGAAGAAGTGATAGATAGTACGTGGAAAAGGAGAGTTAAGGAAGTAGATGAAATTAAGATTGATAGTTAACTGACCTGGAGATGGGGAAAACATCCTGGCTTATGACTGGGCCCAATGTAATCCCAAGGATCCTCAAAAGTGGAAACAGGAAAGATTCAGTGTGATGCTACATAGGAGAGACTCATATTGCTGAATATAAAGATGTAAAGGCGCCATGAAACAAGGAATGTGGGAAGCCTCTAGAAGTTAGAAATGGCAAGGAAACAGATTCTCCCCACCAGAAAGGAATGCAACCCTGATTTTAGCAGATTGATTTTTAACCTTGATTTTAGCCCAGTGAGACTCATTTTGGATTCTGATCTCCAGAACTCTAAGAAAATAAGTTTGTGTTGTGTTAAGCAGCTAAGTGTATGGTGATTGGTTTTTGCAGCAACAGAAAACTGATACAAAGAGTAAGTAAGATTTCCCCTGGGAAAGTAGCTAACGAGGGTCATGCACTCAGGGGACATAATATTTCATTAAGTATTTGTGACTGGGCAGTATGTCAAGTGCTTTTTGTGCCACAAGAGAAGAGGTCCTCTTTGTGTAGTAGACGACTCTTAGATGAACTATCAATAAAGGCTATTGATGACATAGACGAGAAAATATGCTTTGGAATTAGTCGATGAACAATAGCAATAATAATAATGTTATAATACAAATTTAGGTTGCATGTGTCAAACTCTGGGAGATCAAGCACTGGGATTCAGTGACTGGTTGGTGTGAAGTCACCCCTCTAGCCTACAATTCCAACTGCCATCTCGATTTCCATGCCAAGAGGTTCCATTTGCACCTCATGTCCAGTTGCTTTTAGACTGAACTCATTGCTGCCTTCTGCAACATCTACTTGTTCTGTTCATGGCACCACTTCACTGCTAATGACTCAAGCTTGAAAGTTCCAAATCCCAACCTCCCAACTTTCCTACACTCAACCAATTGTCACGTCACGTAGCATCTATCACCTTGCTCTTCAGATAGCTTTCCCCTCCTGTATTTTCCCAGTGTCACCCCTAGATGTGCCATTTCAACGTCAAACATTGATGCTCTTTTCCCAGTGAGTCATGGATTTCCTTTCCCTTCATCACACCTTCTCTATGACCTTTTGTTGCTCTTTCTCTGAACTCCTGAAACACTGATTGTTCTTCAAAACACTAAAAACTTCCTGAATGTTTTTACTCATGTTTCCCCATGCCCTCCCTTACTCACCCCTTAGCTCACCACTGCTGATCTCACTTCAGCTGGCCATTCTATTGAAATGGCTTTCCCTTGAAGTTATAAATGACCTTCTAGTTCCCAAATTTTAGGATCTGTTTCGAGCCTCCCTCAACTTGACCTTACAGTGACATTGACATCATGTACTGTTCTTTTCTTTCTGAAACGTTTTTCTTCTTTGGATTCTAAACTCTCCTATTTCCAGTCTCCCCTTTTATTGTTTTACTAATTATTTTAAGTCTCCTCTAATGATTATCCAGCCACTTCTGGCCTGTTTATACTGCTGCTTCCTGCACTTCTAAGTCCTCTTAACTTTACACAATACAGATATGTCTCTTCTCTAGGTATTGGATATAAGTATAGCTTGAAAAATGGAAAAGAACACTAAGATTTCTTAACTCTCTGATTATTGGAGTTCTATATTTTTAAATAGTTTTGGAGGATCTGCTTTCTGCTCAGTAGCATGTTAAACATAGAAGAGAATTTAAAAGTAATAAAGCTTCTGTGTTCTGAAAGCTGGTAACCAGTTTAGACAGGTGCAATATATACATATAAAATTTTTGAGAAATGATACAAGGCAGAATTCATTCATTTACCCATCAGCCATGACCACTGTCCACAGTGGAGTGTAGTTACTGAATAAATACAATAGTAAAGGAATATCTCTTCTTTTGTGGGTAAAGAGGACAAACACTAAGCCACCAGATAAATAACATTGCCCTCCCTTTTCTTGAGTTGAGGCACAGAGAGGAAATTATACAAAAATATGTCATTTTCTAAGTTGTATTCAGGCTTGAATACTACCTCCTTTTTCACAGTCTTCATAGTTCCCCATCTGCAATTGAATTTAAATTTATTTTTTTAGGTTTGTTAAAATATTTTAAAACATATCATCCTTATATTTTAAAAGAGAGAGAGAGGAAGGGAGGGAGAGGGAGAGAACCTATCTGAGAAATGGTAGCAAGGGAAATGTCTCTCAGGTGAGTCGGGCTGGGGCCGTGGAGCCCACCCCAGTTCTTCTCACTGAAGCATTTATTTATTCATCGGCAACTGCACATCAGGTGCCTGTGCCTCCAGCCATTTCGTTCTCTAATGAAATAGCTTCAAGTATCTGACTAGATAACAAATCTTAGAAATTGGTATTTGCCTAGATTTATACTGTGCTATCTCTGGTATACAGTCACTCTTGGCAGATAACATCCAGTAACAAAAGCTTTTGGTTTCTGGTCTGAATAGGAGTCATAATTTCAGGCATATCATGATGAAAATTTCTTTTTTCTGGCCCATTAAACTTCAGTTTCAAATGATCTAAGAAATTTAGAGTGTCAATCCCTATCCTTGATTCTCCATCTGGAGAGTTCGAGCCATATTTCTTATTAATCTGCAAATAAGAAATCTTCTGTTCTTATACAAAACAATAATTATTCTATTATATAATTCTCCTTGGGAATAAGGAAAGGAAGCAAATCTCTCATACACTGGAACCTACCTACTTCCTGGTATAGCACTATCAAAAGCCATAACAGAGATAGGAATAAATAGCAGAAGTTTTGTAGACTAAACTGAAAGAAAAAAATTGAGCTACAAATACTTCAAAAATTGTTTGCCAAATAAACTGAACCAGGAAATAAAGGTTTCCTCATGACATGTTTATTCAGATCCCTAGTCAGTTATGAAGTAGTATGAAATAAATGTTTACTGTTTCAAATCCAATTTCTCCACTACAATAGTCACTTCAGGTGAAATCTGCAGGCTCATGCAACCTAATCTTCACCACATCTCTCTAGGTACAGAAACAGGACTTGATAATTCCCAAGGAGTAGCCAAAACTAGGCTATATTTTCAAGAGCATATCAGAGAAAGTAAGAAAATAAGACTGGCATATACACGGCAAACCATTTGATTTAGGACAAAGATGAAACTGTAATGCAGTAAGAAAAAGTGGTTAATTATTGGGCTGACTAAAAGGTTCATATGGTTCTTTCCATAAAATAAAAGACATTTTCAATTTTCACCAATAAATTTATTGATTTGGATAGTTTGAGAATGTTGGTTATCTTCCACGAGGTAGAATGTCGATTGTTCTCAATTAATGTCTGAATTTGATCTCTATCAACTTCAACTGGTCTATCCAACCATGGAGCATCATCCAGTGAGAAATGTCCAGCATAAAATTTTGCAAACCACTTTTGACACATTTGATCAGTCACAGCACCTTCTCCACACACTGCACAAATCTTCTTCTGCTTTTCATCTGTGTTTTTACCTTTCTTGAAGTAATAAGGCATATTATGCCAAAAATGTTGCATATTTTCTTCCATCTTCAACATTAAAATGGCTACACAAAAATTCACCAATTTTGGTAAGTTTTGAAAAATGTCCACTGATGACAACTGTCACAATACAATCTAACAAAAATTTTTCAAGTGAAGTTAAAACCATTAAGCACTACTAGAGCCATCTTAAGTTTGTTTGATAAAACCGAACAAATTTTTGGCCAACCCAATAAATAACCATAAGGAAACAATGCATTTTGACTTCTCGCTCACTCTAATCACAAATATAAGTTCCAGATGAATTATAATCTATGTATAAGAGATAAAATAATAAAGATTGGAAGAAGAGATAAGTAAACATTTCTATGACTTTGGAGTAGGCAAAACTTTTTAATAGATACAAAAAGTATTAATCAGAGAGAAAAATTTATAAATTGACTATATTAAAATTAAGAAGTTCTGTTTTTCAAAAGACATCTTTGAGGGATAAACAGGCAGTTCACAGAGCCGAAGAAGCTATTCACAATGCAAATGTCCTGAAAAGACCTATATCTAGAAGCAGATCTATAATCAATAATGAGAATACTGACAGCTCAAAAGAAAATGTGGAAAGACTTGAGCAACCCTGTCACCAAAAAGGATAACTAAATGGTCAATAAATATATGAAAGTCATTTAACGTCTTGAGTACAATAGATCACAAAAACGGCTCGCTTCTCCCGTCCTGCCTGTCCTCATGCCCTTTGCCATGTAACTTGCTATACTGACTGACTTTGCATCTGAGCTAGGCTGTGTGACTCATTTTGAGCAATGGGATATTAGCAAATGTCATGCAAACAAAGGTTGAAAAAGCACTTGCACCACTGCGCTTGTTTGCTCTTGCACCTGTGCCATTTCCATGAGAATGCTGAGGCTAGCCGCTGGAGACTGAGTAGGGATGAGTAACTCCAAACCCTCCAGCTGCAGCCAGCCTAGATCATCTTACAGGCAGCTGACACCCCCAAGCATGTGAACAACCTCAGCCAAAAGCAGTGGAGCTGCCAAACCAGCCCCCAGCTCACTCCAAACTTGGGAGCAGCGCATGCTTGCTAGGGAACGTCGCTGGCATTTTGTGGTTCCTTGTTAGGCAGCATGATTGTGGTGGTAGGTAACTGATACAACGATTCATGAAAAAGGTACAAAGAAAACCTCAATGCAATACTACTCCCGATACAAGAAAGTTGCTGAAATGAAAAAGAAGGAAAAGCTCGGGTGTTAACAAGGACTTAAAACAGATTTGCCCATGAGCTGTAGTTTGCTGATAGCTGTTCTAGGTGTTCCAGAGAACAAGTGAAGTCCCATGAGGACAGAGACTACATTTGACTTATTCTCCATGGTGTCTCCAGGCCCGGTTGTGTAGTCATTGATCAAAAAATATTGATAACAAATATAGGTTTATGTATTTAAAAGTACCTTCCTCAGGATATTACAGTTTTCACCCTAAAGGTTATTCAAGGAAAGAAAGGGAGCTAAGCTGAATTTCACCAAGAGATGTTACGAAGTTCAAGGTGAATGGAGAGGAAAAGAGGAGAGGTAATGTGTGTGTTAAAGGGATACTAAAAGAATAAACCAAAACAAAAATTTCCACGTCTGGAAGGGTCATGAGAACTTGACAGTTTGTAAACAAACAAACAAAAATTTCTTCACTCCGCTTTAAAAAAAAAATTCTTTTCATTTAAGAGGAAGGGCCCTGGAGGTGTAGGAAATGTGTCAGTTCTCCCAGCGAGAGGATCTGAATGTGCTCTATGCCTGGGAAGCATGATTTCTTCTGGTTGAGTAATTCTTTTCTTTCGGGGTCAACTCCTTCACCCCATTCATCCTTCTCTCTCTGAAAATGATCCAGGGAAACTCTGGGCTCCTTCCCTTGGCATTCCACAAATAGAACAGAGCAAGACATTAATGAAGAGAGAAAACAGTTTCCCATTTATTTGGCTTTCAGAAATATACTTGGAATGACCTGTGCCAAAGTTATACTATATCAAAAAAAACCCCATAATCCAAAAGACTAACCCTTTTCAAATGATAACCAACTGCATTTTGTATTTTCATAGAATTACTTTATTTCCGTAAAAAACAAAATTTCCATTTTTCCAATCAAGGAGCTGAGTTTCTAAAGCTTCCTGTGGTCTATTTACATTTCCTACAGTAACCTTCTTAAGCAACAGACCAAGGAAAATATGAAACCAATTTTTTATTTCATTTCCCCTTTTTAAGGGAGCCTGTATACTTTCCTGACCTCATTAAGGGCTCAGAGACAACATCAGTTTCTAAATATAAATTAGCAAATGTCTCTTTATTACAAAAATGATCACCACTTTTTGTTCATACCTTTACCTCTGGCTATGTGCTATGCATTAGATGCTGGCATTACTATGGCATTTACTTTTTCTAAGGGCAATTAGGAGGACAGAACAGTAAGACTAATCTAAATGTCTGAGGCAAAAAGCAGGCTGCTTTAAAAGACTGATAGACACAGTGAAGGAAAGGCTTATTACTATCTAAACAACATGACAAGAGTAAGGAATCAAGATGTAAGAAGGTTGTACTTATTCATTTGTTTAACTAATATTTTTTGAGGACATCTACTTGACTAGCGCTGTGTTAGGTGCTGGTTGGAGGGAAAGAGACAGGGTTGCTAGTCATGGTGCTTTCGAACCGACCCGTAAGAGTCGCCCTCAGGGCTCTTGGGTAATTGCAGAAGAAATGATTCTGAAGATAAGAAACTTGGAACATCATCAAACAAATTATTTTAAGAATGTTTTTGACTTTTCTACATCCTTTGCGGAGCAACAAAACAAGACCACAGTTTCAAACATGAAGATTTTAAATAGTTCTGTGGATGTCATTCAGCGTAAAAATCCTGCTGGCTTCCTCCATCTATTATTGTATCTTTAGTTGCCTTATTTATCTCACCACAAAATGACCTTTCAAACTCATGGTTTCTCTTGACATAGTTTGTGTGGAATGCTGCTTTCCCCTTTGGAGGAAACCCCAATTGGCTCAGCACTCCCAGACTCTCTTGGCTCCCCCCATCCCCCACGCAGGCTGGGAAAGTCACTTACCTGGACGGTAAGTGTGGACAGAAAAGGTAAGCAGAGCTTTTCCTCTTCCTTTCTCTTGAATGCAATCTGCCTGCAGGAAGCAGGAGGCCTAGTGGATAAGAATGCTTAAGTTTGGGACCCTATGTTAGGAAACTCAACTTACCTGCAGTTATAAATCACAGCCTCCAATCAGGACTTTCAGAGGAAAATAAAAAAATGTTGAGCCCTACATGTCAACTTCCTCATTTTATTTCTCAGCTGGTTCAGAACTTGGGGGAAGGAAAAGATGTCATTACTGCTGCCTCAAGCCATGACCCTAATATCTGGTGCAAAGGACCATGAATTCTGAGAAAAAGGAGACAGGGAAAGGAATTTTCAGGAAAAACAAAACGAAATAAAATAAAAAACAATAACAACAAAAATGCTTAGAGGCATTTGACGGAACAAGGATGCTTGCTTTGAGGTTTGGGCTTCAGGGACGGGCAAAGTCATCCTTGACCTTGACTGTATTGTGTTGTTGAATTCTTTCGAAAGTTCACTTCAGGACAGCTTCTGTGCCCCAGTTGTCTAGGCATTTGTACAGGGGTGGGCAAACCATGGCCCACAGGCCAACTCTGGGCTGACTTTTGGTTTTGTTCAAAAAAAAGTTTTATTGGAACACAGCTAAACCTATTCATTTACATATTGTCTATGACTGCTTTCATACAGCAATGGCAGAGCTGAGTGGTTGCAATAGAGACCATATGGCCCACAAGCCTAAAATATTTGCCATCCAGCCCTTTACAGGAAAGTTTACCACCAGCCCACACATTAATGGGCGGAATAGTCTGATAGCCCCGGCTGTGTTTCTCAGCCAGTTCTGTAAATCACTACGAACTTTGGTCTCGGAATATTAAGTATTGACCTTCATCCTGAGCCAAGGTAGGACTCATCCAAAAATTGGGTAGCTTGTCTGCCTTTGATCTACCGTGTGCTAATTACTCTTGTGGATTTTAGAGATCTATGTTGCAGCATTACCCATGGAAAAGAAGAGGACTTTGTTATAGAATAAATAGCAGAGATGAGGGTCTCTACCAGACTGTGAATATAACCTGCACTAGGATAAGGGTAGGGGGAAAGCTGCTGAAATTCTCATGAAAACAAAGGCCAAAATAACTGATAAAGAAAGTTGATACAAGTGATGCCTTCACCTTGAAAATTATGCTGACACAGAAATAGTACATACACCTGAGATATCAGATGGAGACACTGCAGAAAGCTTTAGATTAACAGACCCTGGTATTTTAAGAAACCATTTTCCCCCTAAAAATAGAAGAAAATATAGAGCTAAGACATGCTTCCATTTAAATATATATATATATATATTTTAAGTATTTTTTACTGATTATGATATTACAGTTTTCTTAATTTTCCCCTTTATCCCCCCTTCACCCTGCCCCCAAACCCTCCAGCATCCCCCCCCCCTTAGTTCATGTCCATGGGTTGAACATATAAGTTCTTTGAGTCCTCTGTTTCCTGTACCATTTTTATCTTTCCCTGTCTATTTTATGCCTACTAATTATGCTTCTTCTTCCCTGTACCTTTTCCCTGCTATTCCTCCCTTCCCCTCCCCACTGAACTCCCTCCATGTGATGTCCGTTTCTCTGATTCTGTTCCTATTCTGGTTGTTTGCTTAGTTTTTGTTTCCATTGTTTTTCTTTTCTTTTAGGTTCATTTGTTAATAGTTGTGAGTTTGTTGTCATTTTAGCGTTCATATTTTTTATCTTCTTTTTTTACATAAATCCCTTTAACATTTCATATAATAATGGCTTGGTGATGATGAACTCCTATAACTTAACCTTATCTGGGAAGCACTTTATCTGCCCTTCCATTCTAAATGATACCTTTGCTGGATAGAGTAATCTTGGATGTAGGTCCTGACCTTTCATGGCTTCAAATACTTCTTTCCAGCCCCTTCTTGCCTTCAAGGTTTCTTTTGAGAAATCGACTGATAGCCTATGGGCACTCCTTTGTAGGTAGCTCTCTCCTTCTCTCTTGTTGCTTTTAGGATCTTCTCTTTGTCTTTAATCTTGGGTAACTTAATGATGATGTGCCTTGGTGTGTTCCTCTTTGGGTCCAACTTCTTTGGGACTCTCTGGGCTTCCTGGACTTCCTGGAAGTCTACTTCCTTTGTCAGATTAGGGAAGTTTTCCTTCATTATTTGTTCAAATAAGTTTTCAATTTCTTGCTGTTCCTCTTCTCCTTCTGGAACCCCTATAATTCAGATATTGGAACATTTCAGAGAATCCTCAGCCTCTCTTCATTTTTTTGGATTCTTGTTTCTTTGTTCTGATCCAGTTGGATGTTTATTTCTTCCTTTTGTTCCAAATCATTGCTTTGACTCCTGGTTTCCTTCCTGTCACTGTTGGTTCCCTGAATATTTTGCTTTATTTCATTTTGGGTATCTTTCATTTGTTCTTTCATTTTTTGACCAAGCTCAATCAGTTCTGTGAGCATTTTGATTACTAGGGCTTTAAATTCTCCATCAGATAGGCTGGCAATTTCTTCATTGCTTAGTTCTGAGGTTGTTCTGTGTTCTTTCATTTGGGCCATATTTCTTTGTCTTGGCGCACCTGATAAGTTGTAAAGGGCGGGGCCTTACATATTCACCCAGGCAGGGCAACCCTCCTTGCTGCGCTACCTTCTAGACGTGGGAAGATCAGAAGGACGTCTTAATGTATCCAATGAAGGAGATGCTATTGGCAGGTGTCCAGGTTACAAAGAGCTCACATGAGTGATGCTCATCTGAGCCAGCAATGTAGTTCAGCAGCACTTGGTAGCCCATTCCATTTGTATAATCCCAACTCAAAGACCCAGGGCACTCATAAACCCCACTACAGAGAGGGCAGTGGTCACCATACTTGACCAATGTGAGAGCAGATGAAATGATTCAAGGATGTTCACATAACTGGGACATTGGCTTTCCTGATTTTGACACTTGATGTCAAAAGACTTTGGTTTAAATATTCACAACATATGCATCTATAAAACAGTTCTACACTTTCTAAGACTGTTTTCTCATTCAAATGGAAGAATACCCATGGGGTTTTTGTCAGGATTAAATGCAAAATTGTATGTGAAAATGCCTTTGCCATATCTTGATATGGACTCCAGCCAGTGGGGTCTGTGTGTTGTGGCTGCGACGAACAAATGCACACGGACTACAGAAGTCCTGTGGAGAAAAAGGGATGGCATGGCCTCTCTCTAGGTGAGAGAAGGCCCGACCCCTGCCTGGACGGGCTTTCATTGCTTTTCTGGGCACATTACATCAAGGATGGTCCTCATTTACTATGCACAGGTTCACTTTAGGTGGTAACCTTTTACAGATAACAAAGGAAAGAATGTTGCTAATTACTTCAAAGAAAAGGATGTTTGCAAATCAAGGGGAAAAGTGGTGGAACTGGTTATACTCCATACTTGGGAGGTTTAGCACAGACTTTAGGAAGTTACTTTAAAGATATGCAGTCAACATTTGTTGCCTCAATCCAGGGTGAGGGAGTTTTAGCAAAATGCAAGAATCATAGCAGCCTAGGTACAGTGCAAGCCTGATTCCCCACAGGAAAACCAATCTGTGGGCTTGGTTCCTGCCTGCCAACTCGCTCCCCACCGGTTTTCCGAATCAGGGGCTGGGCTACATTTGCTATTGCCATGTGGAATGGCTCTCTATAATATCTGGCATATATGAGGTACTCAATATTCAGGGATCCCATTTCCTTCCCATCTTTCTTAAAATAAAAGGAGATTTTAAAAAGTGGTAGACAGGAACCTGGAATCAGTACAAGATGACTCTAAAAGGTCGCTGTCCTCACCCAATCCCACAGCCTTTCATTAAAACCAAAAAAGGACTAAGATTTACAAGGTAAGGTTGTAGCAGACACTATGTCTAATAGAGCTTTTCCAAATTTCCCATTAAATTAAAATATCTATGAATTTAAACAAAAAGACAAAGTGATGACAGTACTGTAAATACAAAATAAGGAAACACCGTAGCCCAGACTGCAGGCAGAATTTCCCCTGAATGAATCACATATGAGGATGGAATGAAATGCACGTTCTCAAATTACATAGCATATACTCCACCCTCTGAATCAGAACTAAACAGAAGTCCCCCAGAAAGGTAACAAAAACTTTGTCCCAACCTAAAGGCTAAGAATGGGCACTACTCTGGAAGACAGGAACCCATTCAACAAATGCTTAGGAACTGTGCCTCGGGCAAAGTCATTGCCTTCTCTGCCCCTGCACTTCCTTAGCCCCTTCTTCAAAATTATCGGCCTTTCCTTGTTCCTCCACGCAGAGACTAACATTCCTGGACATCATTGCAAGCAGTTGGGTAGAGTGTACAGCTGCAGAAAGTTTATATCCTGAGATAATTTTATCACCTAAGGAAAAGTATTGTCAGAGGGATAGAAAGAGAAAGCATACTGGGCGTAGCAGGTGCTGGGGGCAAAGTTCTCTCTTGTTCTTGTGTTCTCTCTTGTTGACAAGAGCATTGTAAATTGCACCTACATTTCTAGTTTTGTCACAGGACCAGAGAATCTGAGCAAGAGAAGATCCCCACTGAAGACCTGGGAGGCATAATATATGATCGCCTCCTGGGCAGCACACTCAGCAGGTGGTAAAAACCACCTTTTGCATCAGGAGATGGGCTGGGGTGGGAATAGACAGGGTTTCTAACATTGAGAGGAACCGAGAACAAGCTAGTTTATGTCATTTATCCACTCTGAGAGCAAATCCTTGGACTCTTCCCAATAAAAAAATAGCAAACAAAATTATTAGGTGAAGCCTATAAAAAGACAACAACATAAAGTAAAATAGAATCTTTAAAATAAAAAAGTTTAAAAATGATTTATTACAAATATTTCAAAATACATAAAAATAAAAAGCACCGTGTATTATTTCTTGCTGTGTAACAATATTACCACAAACTTAGTGGCTTAAACCAACACAATTCTATCTCATAGTTTCTCTGGATCGGGAGTCCAGGCATGCCTTAGGTGTGCTCTCTGCTCACTGTCTGACAAGACTGCAATCAAGCCAGCGCTGTGCTCTTGTCTGAGGCCAAGCTGGGGAAGGGTCCGTTAGTACACTCGCTCAGGTTGGCAAGATCCAATTTCTTGTAGTTGTACAACTGAGGGCTTTATCTTCTTTCTGTCTCTTGACCAGAGGCCACTCTCAAGTTTTCACAGCTCCTGGCTGTTCCAGCCATGTCAGATACTCCAACGTGGCTGCTTGCTTCCCCAAAACAAGCAAGGGAGAGGGAGGCCCCAGAAAATATAAATTAAGAGCCTGGATCGGGATCCATAAAAGGCAAATAGATTGAAATAACAGCACATACAGGAGCACTAGCCTGAAGGTTTTCAATAGAAT